>NIVC01000833.1:80000-110885 GCA_002269645.1 Macrostomum lignano | reverse complement strand
ACATGAGACACACTGCCTGTCTAACATGAGACACACTGCCTGTCTAACATGAGACACACTGCCTGTCTAACATGAGACACACTGCCTGTCTAACATGAGACACACTGCCTGTCTAACATGTGACACACTGCCTGTCTAACATGAGACACACTGCTGCTGTCTAACATGAGACACACTGCCTGTCTAACATGAGACACACTGTCTAACATGAGACACACTGCCTGTCTAACATGAGACACACTGCCTGTCTAACATGAGACACACTGCCTGTCTAACATGAGACACACTGCCTGTCTAACATGAGACACACTGCCTGTCTAACATGAGACACACTGCCTGTCTAACATGAGACACACTGCCTGTCTAACATGAGACACACTGCCTGTCTAACATGAGACACACTGCCTGTCTAACATGAGACACACTGCCTGTCTAACATGAGACACACTGCCTGTCTAACATGAGACACACTGCCTGTCTAACATGTGACACACTGTCTGTCTAACATGAGACACACTGCCTGTCTAACATGAGACACACTGCCTGTCTAACATGAGACACACTGCCTGTCTAACATGAGACACACTGCCTGTCTAACATGAGACACACTGCCTGTCTAACATGAGACACACTGCCTGTCTAACATGAGACACACTGCCTGTCTAACATGTGACACACTGCCTGTCTAACATGTGACACACTGCCTGTCTAACATGACACACTGCCTGTCTAACATGAGACACACTGCCTGTCTAACATGAGACACACTGCCTGTCTAACATGACACACTTCCTGTCTAACATGAGACACACTGCCTGTCTAACATGAGACACACTGCCTGTCTAACATGTGACACACTGCCTGTCTAACATGAGACACACTGCCTGTCTAGCATTGTGCTGATTGCAGTTACCACAAACCAAAGCGATCGAAAGGCAAAGAAAATCGTATATAGTTCATGCAAGTGCCATAATTAATATAATTCAAATAAGAATATTTCTGTTGATAAATAAGGCGGGTAAAAATCAGAAATGATTTACATTTTATGCACAGTATTCACGCGGCTTTCAAAACAGAAAATTGGCAAGATGCGTAAAGAGGCATGCGTAAGAGTTCTTAGAAACTTACCATCACAAGCAACACATAGTCCTTGATTTAATTTTTTTTAAATGAAAAAGATAGTAGTAGCGATAGCGATTAACAGTGCTGATTTTCATATTACTGAATTCTTATTGTTCTTTTAATATTTAGTGATGATTCATAGTCATAGTTATAGACTGCCTTATTAAGTGTATAATATAATAATCACTTAATTGCTAATGACTAATTGCACATTAAAACTCTGGTAAATTTCAACAAAAAACCGATATGCAGTTTTGGCATTCAAATTATTCGATTCGATTTAAACACTTTTTCAACCTGTAGAAAATAATTTGTTGAAAAGAAGTTGTAGCCTAGTGGGAGGTTGTAGCCTAGTGGGGGGTTGTAGCCTAGTGGGGGTTGTAGCCTAGTGGGGGATTGTAGCCTAGTGGGGGTTGTAGCCTAGTGGGGAGGTTGTAGCCTAGTGGGAGGTTGTAGCCTAGTGGGGAGGTTGTAGCCTAGTGGGGGTTGTAGCCTAGTGGGGTTGTAGCCTAGTGGGGATTGTAGCCTAGTGGGGGTTGTAGCCTAGTGGGGAGGTTGTAGCCTAGTGGGGAGGTTGTAGCCTAGTGGGGGTTGTAGCCTAGTGGGGAGGTTGTAGCCTAGTGGGGAGGTTGTAGCCTAGTGGGGGTTGTAGCCTAGTGGGGAGGTTGTAGCCTAGTGGGGAGGGTTGTAGCCTAGTGGGGGGTTTTACCCTAGTGGGGGATTGTAGCCTAGTGGGGAGGTTGTAGCCTAGTGGGGGTTGTAGCCTAGTGGGGAGGTTGTAGCCTAGTGGGAGGTTGTAGCCTAGTGGGGGTTGTAGCCTAGTGGGGAGGTTGTAGCCTAGTGGGGAGGTTGTAGCCTAGTGGGGGTTGTAGCCTAGTGGGGAGGTTGTAGCCTAGTGGGGAGGGTTGTAGCCTAGGGGGGTTTACCCTAGTGGGGGATTGTAGCCTAGTGGGGAGGTTGTAGCCTAGTGGGGGATTGTAGCCTAGTGGGGGGTTGTAGCCTAGTGGGGAGGTTGTAGCCTAGTGGGGGGTTGCAGCCTAGTGGGGGATTGTAGCCTAGTGGGGGGTTGTAGCCTAGTGGGGGGTTGTAGCCTAGTGGGGTTGTAGCCTAGTGGGGGGTTGTAGCCTAGTGGGGGGTTGTAGCCTAGTGGGGAGGTTGTAGCCTAGTGGGTAGGTTGTAGCCTAGTGGGGGTTGTAGCCTAGTGGGGAGGTTGTAGCCTAGTGGGGGGGTTGTAGCCTAGTGGGGAGGTTGTAGCCTAGTGGGGGGTTGTAGCCTAGTGGGGGTTGTAGCCTAGTGGGGGTTGTAGCCTAGTGGGGGTTGTATCCTAGTGGGGGGTTGTAGCCTAGTGGGGGTTGTAGCCTAGTGGGGGGGTTGTAGCCTAGTGGGGGTTGTATCCTAGTGGGGGTTGTAGCCTAGTGGGGGATTGTAGCCTAGTGGGGGTTGTAGCCTAGTGGGGGATTGTAGCCTAGTGGGGGTTGTAGCCTAGTGGGGGGTTGTAGCCTAGTGGGGGGTTGTAGCCTAGTGGGGTTGTATCCTAGGGGGGGTTGTAGCCTAGTGGGGGTTGTAGCCTAGTGGGGGTTGTGGTCTAGTGGTTAGAGCATCGGGCTCATGACTGAAAGGTCAGGGGTTCGATTCCCGATCCAACTGGAATAATTTGTGCCCTTGAGCAAGACACATATCTGCATTGCTTCAGTTCACCCAGCTGTAAAATGGGTGCCAGCATTAGCTGGGGTAATTGAGGGTGTGTGTGCGGACCCCCCTCCAGTCTTTGGACTGAACAGCCATACGCAGCCTTCAGATGCAACGCGCAATAGCTGCGGCTGAGCTGTCGGTTGCACATTTGACCATTAGGGCAGGTGTAATCAAGTATTACTATGATATTATTGTTGATATTATTATGATATTATGATATGATAACAGAAATAAAAGTGCTATGGCGATAGATCTATGCATCTATGCATCATTTGGGACGATGAGTTATTCCATGTATATTAATATATTAAGAGAACAAGTGTACGCATAGGTCGCTCGAACAGTCTGTGGAATTCTGCTAGGGAAGTATTTTTCTTCTAAAAGCAGCGGAGAACTCGCTTTGCAAGCTCGAAAGAGTTGCACTATAAAAAATTAAAGCTACAGGTGTTCTCTAAACGAACAAGTGGGCTTGGTGTAGAACTCGCTACGATAGAACTTACACACGAAGGGTTCAGCAGAGATTGAATGCAGAATTCAACTGGAGACGGCGCGTTTCTAATTAAATTGACAGCTTCATCGTGAGTTGCGTGCGTCAGGTCCTGGCCGCATACCTGGGCGTAATGAATAAGTTATTGATCTTCATTTATTGATTCTAGAATAGGTTGTGTGTAATATTCGATTACTGCAAGTAAAGCAATATTTTAATGCAGAGACAGCGATTGTTTGATGTATCAGGATGTCAGGATGTCAGGATGTCAGGATGTCAGGATGGCAGGATGTCAGGATGTCAGGATGTCAGGATGTCAGGATGGCAGGATGGCAGGATGGCAGGATGTCAGGATATCAGGATGTCAGGATGTCAGGATAGCAGAATGTCAGGAGGTCAGGATGTCAGGACGGCACCATTGCTTTATTAGTAAGCCTCACCGCCAAAATCCTATCGCCAGTCCTGAGCACGCCGTCTCGCCTATTGGACTCAGCCTCGGCCACCTGCTTGATGAAGACTCCGCTGATGCCCTGCTGCAGGTCGTGGCCGTTGACTCGGCCGCCCACAATGCTGACCCGAGACTGCGGTTGGCATCCCGGCGCAGTCTGACCAGCCGCGGCTCGCTCCAGCTGCTGGCGTTGGCGTTCGCCGGAGAGCCATCCAGCGACAACGACTTCTCGCGTGCCTGCGGCAGCGTCTGCGCTGGCGTCGCTGCGGGCTCTTCGTCGGCTGTTGGCACTTCCGCTTCAGTTGGGACCTGTTCTGCCGCCGCCTCGGCCAGGGCGCGCTCGTCCTCGTCTAGATAGATGATCGACTCGCTGTCGACTGCTCCGTTGGTCCTCGCTGGCTTGGTGGGCTGAGGTGACATTGAGCCGCTACGCTGATCTTCGTCCGAATAGTGGACGCTGAAGATTGCGTTGGGCGATTGAAATTTTCTTGGTATCTACCAGTTGTTAGTATCTCCCAGCTTGTGACTTAAGCTACTCGTTTTACAGGTGGATTTACCTGTCCTAAAGGTGGAATTTACCGTCTTACAGTCAAACAGGTAACAGAGCCAAATTCTACGAATATGTTACTGAATTCGATTACATGTAATTAGAAATAGTTGCCAACGTCATCAACAAGGAATAATACGTGAAGATGACTCACATAGCATACTCGTAGCGACTATGCAGCCCGTGCTCCGCTGAGCTCTGCGACTCAGATTGGTGCGATTTGAACGATGTCAGGTGTCGAGATATGTCTGCCGCTGAGTAGTATCGGATGCTGGAGTGAATTAAGTGATGGAGGAAACAAACGATTTTGTATCAACTACTTGAAGTATTAAATCTGTGCGCTATCAACTCCGGGAAGACGGGATGACGTAACAGCGCATTTTATTGCTCGTCAACTTGCACGAGAGCCAATGGTAAAAAGCCATGTTCGCTAATTCAGCACTTCCTTCTCGACTCTGAAGAAGCGCTCTATCAAAGATTCAAAGAGTCTCACAACAAATCTCGGCCAAGTGCGCCCGCGCATCGAAGTCGCTCTCTCGCCTCGGACGTTGTCAGGCGCCGCAGAGACTCCGAGTTGACGGCCGTCACAAAATCGCACGGTTGCAGGCTGCCCTCGGAGTGGGCGAGGCCGCCCTCAAGGACTCTGCGGATGATGCACCCGTTGACGCCAGAGTCCACTGACTCAACTACGAGGCCGAGTTCGAGGGTGTCGCCAGGACGAGGTCTGATATGAAGGCAGCGCTCCATTGACTGCGGCAACTGCAGCTGCATCGGTTGAGACACCTGCGGTGTTGATTTTAAGCAGAGTTAAGCGGAATTGTCAGAGGTTAGTCTGAAACTAAGTAGGCTGCTTGCTTCACCCCGTATTTAATAAAAAGTGGCGCATAGCAAAACCCTGTACTCAAACTACGTGGCCAACTCACAGCACGAACCTGCGGAGGAGTCGATGCACCGAAGTAGCTGATCGACGTGGCACCGCCGAAGGCCACCTGTCGCGGCGGTCGCATCAGCACCAATTCGTCCTCTTCGTCGTCGATTTCCGCTTCTGCATCGAGCAGCTCCTGTGGACGACGAGACAACGGAAACAGCTGCAAGTAACTCGATAGTTTTGCGTGCACGTGATTATGCACGGTTGGCGTCACGGCAGCTGGCTAAAGCTCTTGGTGCTAAAGCCCCTGGTGCTAAAGCCCCTGGTGCTAAAGCCCCTGTTGCTAAACCCCCTGGTGCTAAAGCCCCTGTTGCTAAAGCCCCTGGTGCTAAAGCCCCTGGTGCTAAAGCCCCTGGTGCTAAAGCCCCTGGTGCTAAAGCCCCCGGTTCTAAGCCCCTGGTGCTAAAGCCCCTGGTGCTAAAGCCACTGGTGCTAAAGCCCCTGGTGATAAAGCCCCTGGTGCTAAAGCCCCTGGTGCTAAAGCTCCTTGTGCTAAAGCCCCTAGTGCTAAATCCCCTGGTGCTAAAGCCCCTGGTGCTTAATCCCCTGGTGCTAAAGCCCCTAGTGCTTAATCCCCTGGTGCTAAAGCCCTTGGCCTTTGCTGCTAAATCCGTTTAAAGTTGTTAAAGACCATTTTTAAAATACGTTTGCGCAATATTCCAACTGCGGAGCTACTAGTCTATCGCAAACCGGCCTCAACACGTCACCAGTGACAGTTTTGTGCCGCGTGACTACAGTGTATGTAGCTGCTGCTGAGTAACTATAATATTCAATCGAGAAGCGCAAAAACGGGTTCTCAGGTTCTACTCAATGCACTTGTTAGAGCTACATGAATAGTAGAAGCTGACAGGATCAAACTGCTCTGAAGTATCAGAAATTTTGTAAGCAGTTTTGCTTTGGATAAAAAATTGTCAAGCTTCTCAAACTACCATGACCCATTCACCTCGCTGGGTATTGATCTCGATTACCGATCAGTCCAACTCTCAACTGTGACAGGGATATATGGTCGTTGATTTCACCAACATCATGCTCAATTATTGACAAATAGCTCCTAAAGAATTTATTCAATGTGCACATGCGATGCTAAATCTGTGATTTATGTTGGTAAGGTTACCTCCAGAGTAGATCGCTGGTAGCTTAAAGCTGTGTATAAATCCGCGTCAAGTACGTCGATCTGGTGTAAAAGTACGCATTGAACTTACAGCAAAGTGTAAAATCTAACACGGAGAAAATACAAAAAAACAATTTTTCATAATTAACGGCACAACAAAAATACTCAACTAACGACGACATGCTGTTAGGTAAGTGTTAAACTACTGTTAGAACAGAAAGAAGCCTTCAAGCAGGGTCTTTTATTATAACTATTAGCTGCATAACTAAAAAGGACAGGTACCACAACACGACAGACATTGACGACGCGTCGAGCAGAAGGGTGCGTCTCTTCGTGGGAGCTGCTCTGTCTCACCTGGTGGTTGAAAAGCGCATCGGTGTCGGAGCCGCAGTCTTCGACTTGCTCCAGCTCGATCAGCATGTCTCCGGATGACGAGGATGACGCCAAACTATTTAATGAAGAGGAAGACGCCGATGTTTTGGAAGAAGCGTAGGTGAGAACAGTTTTCCCGTCCGGCATGTGTTGATCTTGCTGGAGCAGTTGTCTGCGAGCCGCTTCAATGGCCGAGGCAACGATTCGATGAGCAGAGTTGGCTTCGTCGTCATGGCACTCAACAATGGACAGCGGATCGGCAGTGTCGAAAGGGGACAGGGTGGAAGCGACCGAGCTCCTCGTACTGGTGGTGCTGGGATGAGGCCTAGGCTTGTATTCCGAAGCCAGCTGTGCTAGCACAGTGGACATTGCTTGCTGCACAATCTGTGCACTATAGCAATTCAATACTTCCGAACTGGGAGTCTCCGAGTGGCGCAGTTCTTCATCGGTGGCTGCGGAGGAGTCGAAAGAGGCTCTTGATCGATTGCCTGCGCTGGAAAACTTCGAGCCTCGCTGACAAGAGTCGGGGTCGATGCTGTTAGTCAGGTCGAGCCGCAGAGCTCTTGCGTGCTCTCGCAGGCAGCTGTCGGTGCCAGCGAAATCCTCTTCGATGCTGTCCAGTCGAGAGGACACGGAGGAGCTACTGATCTGAATTGGCCGGTGCTTGACTGCAGGCTGCTGCTGCTGATGCTGCGACAGCTGAGGCGTTGACAGGTTTGACTGCAGCCAAACCAGGCAATTGGGATTCAAAGTTTTTTATTGCTTTGATTGCCATGTTTTCTAAGGTAAAGACATTGTCAATTTTGTCAAATTTCCGTCAGATTCGTGCTCGGAAAGTACACGAGCTACTGCAAAAAAGCATCGTGTCTCGCAGTCAATATGAAACGATGCGCTTAACTTTAACCTGATCGGCGCTGTGACGCATGAAGTTCTTCCATCCTTCCAAAAATTCGAGTACAAAGAAATACGTATAGCTGATTTACGAGCTCAAATCAGAAACATGCGAACTTTCGCCGGGAAGTGCGCGTTCTGTTGGATTAATTATAAATTCCTTTCCGTGAACAATATTCAGGATTCAGTGAACAAAGCTTCGAGCGATAGGCATCCGGCTCATATCGGAGCAAAGAAAACAATTGGGAATATTGTTTCTCCCGTGAGAACTGAGAAGACTTACCGTCTTGAGCAATTGCTGCTGCCGCCTCTGCCGCGGCCCGCTCGACGCAGGCAGATGCCGATTGTCCACGATGCTGGTCTTGCGCTCCGCCGATGCCGACGCCAACGGTCGGGGCTTGGCCACCCCGATGGCAATGCGACCGCGGGGCGCGGATTTCAAGCAGCGAACCGTCTCCTCCAGGCTGGCTCGCTCCAAGTTGGTGTCGTTCACGAACAGCAGACGATCGCCAGGCAGAAGTCGGCCGTCCCTGTGCGCTGCTCCGTTCGGCACCAGACTGCGTATGATGATCACCGTCTCATCGGCGCTCAGCGGATCTTGATAGTCCAACACGCTGAACCCCAAGCCAGCGGGTGTCTTTTCCAGCTCCACCACTGTCGGAATATTCGACCAGTAGCCGGTGTTGGAAAAATCGTCGAATGATTGACTCTTGTTGTTCCCGCTGCCGCTGCCGCCTCTTGAAGGCAGCGTCGCAGTGTTGGCGTTCCCGTCTGCGGCGCTCAAGTCTGCCTCGGGCTGCGACTGTCGAGTCGTCCGGCACCGAGTTGTCATCAAATCGTCGTCGTCCATCTGGTCGATGTCGAGACTGTCGGCATCGTCTCTGCAAGCTGCCGCCACGTCTCCGTCCTCCTGCTGCAGACGGTTCTGCACTCGCCTTGCGCACACGATTCGAACATGTTTCGGCAAGTTTTTTAGAATCTCAACCACCTCGAGATGATTCAAGCCGTAAAGCTTTTTGCCATTCACCTGGTGAAGGAGATGGGATAAATGGAGATCAAAACTTTTTTTATTAAAGTCACTTAACAGCGACTCGACTTGCATCGAATGTCGAAAGAGTTCTTGCTTGGCTACTAGCAGTAGGGTCAAACGATGGTCAGATAAAAATAAACGCAGCTGGACTGTACAATCGCTACGATGCCCCAACCCCCCCCCCCTCTCACCCAGTTTTTACGCTCGTACACTGAAAGGCAACCCCCCCCCCCAAAACAACCCCCCATTCCCTCTCCTCTCTCTTCCGCTATCAACTCCCTTGAGAGAGAGAAGAGTGGAAAGGCTGAAGGAGGAGAGGAGAGTGTTAAGAAGAAAAGATAGCTGAATTAGCAGCGCATTCCCCCTGTTCCTGCCTGCTAGAGCAAGTTTCTTGACACACTTAGGAAAGAGAGGAAGGATTTGGGCCAGTACACACAGTAAGCTACTAGTAAGCCTTTTGCCTAAATCGAGTTTAAACTTGCTCTAGCCATGCGGCTGAACCATGAACCTCCACTTCATTATAAAAGAAGGCAGGCAATGGTTTTTTCGAAAGCGTTGAGTCGAGTTTCAGCTTTATTTAAGAAGACAGTCTTTCTGAATCTAGATTAGCGCTTTCGTGCGTTTAGGCGCGTTCAAGCGGTGTGTACACTGCGACAACCCCAGCGAGCGTGTGTTGGGGCGTACAGTACACGGACTGAGTACTATCACTATCAGGCTAGGGCCGGCCTTGGTTTATTCGCGGTCGTGCCGCGCATGCTTTGAGATTGAAAAGGCTTTTCCGTGGAAACCCTGGCTGCATGCTTTATAATGTTGGTTCCTACTAAACCCACAGCGTTGTTGCAAACGGTTTTTGAAAGCTGGAGCCAGCTTTATTGCAAGCTTCGTTGCTAGTTGGGACTAAAAGCCGTCAAAAGAGTCCTAACAATGGACAGGCGGCTGACTCCAGCTGATCTGCGAAGCTTTGAGCTGACCAAGTACAGAGTAGTCAACGAGAAATCTAAAAGAGACGGCTTAAGTCCTATACTAGCAGCCTCGTCCAATGGCCATTTGGACGTAGTCCGATGTCTTATCAAGAACGGGGCCAACATCAACGATCTGAACTTGGATGGCCAAACGCCGTTGATATTGGCGGCTAAGAACGGTCACCAGCCGCTATTGCGACTCCTGGTTAACTACGGCTCCAAGCTGGACATTCAAGACGCCAAGGGCCGAACAGCTCTAATGCACGCGCTAGCAGAGGGTCGTCTAGAGCTCGCCCGGTGTCTCCTGGGTGCCGGCGCCAGTCAGGTTCCAGTTGATCGGGACGGTAAGACCGCTCTGTTTGTTGCAGCGGAATGCGGTCACGTGGCCATAGTTGAGCACCTGCTGGTGGAGAAAACCGGAGCCGATCTCGCTGTCAGGGATCGGCATGGCCGCACTGTGCTCATGATGCTGGCTAGAGCTGGCAAAGCCTGGCCAATTTACAAGTACATCAGCGAGAGCAGGCTTGCGGAGATTATTAACGATCGGGATTCGGCAGGCTACACTCCACTGCTGCACGCTGTAGAAGCTGGAAAGTTCTCCATGGCGGCTAGGCTAATAAAGTGGGGCGCCGATGTTAAGGCTGTCACTGAAGACGGGCGGACAGTCATCATGCTGGCTTGCCAACGACCCCAGATTAGCTGCTCAACCGCTGACAGCGACCCCGTCGACTTTGGCCCATCCAATAACCAGTCGGCTAAGCCGTGGGATCAAAAGACATTCGTCGCTGAAATGATGAAGCAGGGTGTTGCAATCGACGCCGCTGACGACAAGGGCCGGACAGCTTTGTTCCACGCCGCCGAGTACGCCGAGTTGTCAATGCTGCAGCACTTGATTTTAGTGCACCACAAAGTTCTGCAGCCAGACGGCAGGGACTCTGCTGGCAATACGGTGCTGCACGCTGCGGCGCGCCTTGGCCGCGAGTCTATCGTTCGCTACTTGACAGAGCTTCCAGCTTTGGCGAGGCTTATCAACGAGCCAAACTTGGCGGCTGAGATGCCCATTCGTCTGGCAATCATGTCCAAGAACCTGAACTTGGTGAAATTGTTGCTAGATTCGGGTGCAAGTCTCGAAAAGGCCAATAGCTGCTCAGAGATGCCGCTACTCTGCGTTGCTTGCGAGAACCGCACTGAAGACATTGTCTCGTTCCTCCTCGATCGAGGGTTTCAACCGGACTGCGCTGACGCCGAAGGCGTGACACCTCTGATGGCCGCTACGCGTAGCGGTAGTCTTGGAATTGTTGAACGCCTTCTGAAAGCTTCCGCGAGCGTCAACATGCTTAGCAAGAAAGGCTTCAGCGCTCTAAGTTTGGCAGTACAAACCGCTAGCTTAAATATTTCCACAGTGTTGCTTAATCATAAAGCTAATCCGAACTTGATGCCGGAGGGTAAGTCTGAATGCAAGACGCCCTGCTCGATCGCTGCTACGCTGAATGGCACAGTTCTTCTCGAGCTTCTAGTCGACTCCAATGCGGATCCATTTCAAATGGACTCGCAAGGTCGCAACGCTTTGTACTACAGTGTTCTGCTAAATCGAACCAATCTGTTAAAAGTTTTAACAATGCGGAACACTCTGGAGCATCTTAATATGGACGCATTATTCGATTACGAAGGAAAGCAGTACACATTGCTGCACATTGCTGCCGAGAGGAGAAGCCTAGACGCAATGAAATTGATTCTCCAGGCAACGAATCCGAATCTCGAATTGTTCTCAAGCGATGGAGAAACTCCGCTTCACATTGCCTGCAGGCAGAAAGACTTGGCTATGGTCAACGTGCTCACGCCGCCGACGGCTAAGCTGGACATCCCCAGACACGGTGACAATTTCACTCCACTGATGATTGCCGGCAAGCTGGGTAGCCAGAGCATCGCCACGGAATTGATTGCCAAGGGTGCCGACGTGAACAGGAGATCACCTGAAGGCTTCACAGTGCTAAACCTCGCAATCATGTCAGACGACGCACCAGGTGAAAGAATACCGCTGGCCAATTTTCTGCTCACAAAGGGCGCAAAATACGACAGCCAAGACTTGAAAATCGTGGGCTCGAAGGCGTACAATTTGCTTCAAGCGCTGCACGCAGGCATCAAGAATAGTTCGCCGCAGGCTAAGAAGTCACCTAAAGCGCAGACAGCACAGAGTACACCGACTGCAGCTCAAACGAAACCAAAGATGAACTCCACTCCAATGACAACTGAGGAACGATTGAAGGCAAAACTGAAAAAGAAGCAATCGCAGCCAGCGGAAACGCCCAAGCCAGCGGAGGTGCAACCTAAGAAAACTGAGTCTTTTGCGGTACGCGCTAAAAAGGCCCGCGACGAGGTGCAGCGCACTGTGGACACAGCGGAAACCAATGTTAAACGCATCTCTAACATGATGAAGAAGTACGTTGAAGTCACTGTCCTGCCAAGTCCCCATCCAGACGAAAGCGAAGAGGCTGTAGTCAAAGAGATGAAGAAGCAGGATGTCACACGGGTTTACAGGCATCCATCAATTCTTTCTAACGAGCAGATGCAGCAGAACCGACTGGTTAGCGAATTCTCCAAGAAAATGGACACAATAAGACTCAAGATCGTTAAGAAGTTTGAGGAGAAACTCGACGTGATGTGCCGTCGGGAGAAGAAACAGCCGCCAAAAAATGGTAAAGTTCCAAAACCAGCAGTCAAAGCGATGGACATTCAACAACGGGATTCAACAATGGAGAAAACGGTGGACAAGCGACAGGAGCGAACGCGTTCAGTCCGCCGGCAGGCTCTCTACAAGCTGAAGTTCGCTCGAAAGTCAAAAATATCTGGCGAGAACAGTGTCCGCTCAGCTCAGCTGCGACGGCTAAAAACTCTCTCGGAGAGGAGAGGAAAAAAGTGTTGCAAGTATCGACTGCCGCGATTTTGGGAGATTGTTAGACAACGAGAAGTTCTTTCACGCTTCCTTGAGACCCGAATGCGCTGGCTGATGGAGGCGGCAAAGCTGAGTGAAGCCGAGCTGTTCAGCCAGTACAGCTACGTGAAGCTCGAAGGCGTGGCAGCCGGAGTCCAAGGCGCCTCAGTCTGCTGGCAACTGCTTCCCGAGCAGCTGGAGATCCAGAAAGAAAGCAGAGCAGCAGATAAAAGGCTGCTTAGATCTTTAAAAGGCAAAACATTGCGATCCCACGTCACTCGACTTGCTACTAACAGTGGCCAACGATGCAACTTGCTATTGCGCTGCGGCCAACGGCCTGCGGAGTTGAAGCTGCTGAACAGCTGGAGTGACAAGCAGATGCAGCTGGACTTGAGCTGGTCCCTCCAGCCTGAGCTGTTCCACGTCAGGCAGCGGATCCCCCACGATCGTCGACCGGACATCGCCGTCCGACTAACGGTCGACACGCGCTGCTGCCTGTGGGACTCGCGCGAGCTGCGCCTTCTGGCGAATTCGTTGGCCAACGCGCCGTCTAGCGCGACGCCCGACGATGCCACAGTGCAGGAGCTGGAACGCCAGCGGCGAACGCTGGACTGCCTGGCTCAACGACGGACCTACCATCAGCTGCAGGCTGCTGGCGGCGCTCCGCGGCAGCTGGACACCAGCTCGGACGCAGCTCTGCTGCACCCGATGCTGACAACAAAGCTGCTGACCGTGGCGCTGCACGTCGGTCTGGCGCGGTTCATCGAGATTCCCTACTCTGTTCACGGCGACGATTTGCTGCTCTACCAGCAGCCCACTCAGAAGGAATTGAAGCTGCTGCGCGGCCTACTGGGCTACGACCGGGTCAAACTGGTTGAGGCTCGACGGTTTCCAAGGTGATTTAACCATAAAACAAGCAGTAAGCTGCGCTAAAGCTGCAGAATATAATAATCATACATGAACGTCTTCCAGTTTCAGAGTTCTACAGTAGTTTTAAAAGACATGCAGTAATCTTTCTCTACTTAGCTTGTCAATTAATCAACAGAAATTGATTTCTATCCCTTTCTGATTTCTTGATCCGTACGTCATTTGCTTCTTTTGGTATTGGTTTTGTCCAGTTTTGGTATGTGGTAATTTGAGGTTGTGTTTGAGATCGGAGACTGCGGTATTTGCTAAGATAATTGCAGGAGTAAATATCGTGAATTTTCCTTTTAAAAGTACCTACTTAAAAATAATCTGTATTTCTTGATTTTCATGCAATTCCGATATTTTCAAGTTGTGATGCCTACTTAAGCAGTAGTAGTAGAAAAGGTGCTCTCAACTCTGCTGAAAATCATGTTTTAGTTCCCTTTACTGAATAAACTGTTTGACGTTTGGCTCTACTTGGTGACTGAATTAAATAAATAAATATTCTCAATAGTAAATACCATTTAAAAAAATTTAAATTCACATTTCAAATGATTCAACTAAGGATTGTTCAATTAAGAAAAACACGTTTTGAAAAAAATTCGTTAAATTTTTTGAAAAGATTATTTTCGTGGAAAGCGTGAGCTGCGCTAATCAAATGGGATCAGCAAATTAAAACAAAAAGGATTAATTTTGGATTTGGAGAAATTTGAACAAATTAGCTTGTTTCAGACCCTGGAGATTTCAAGGATCGCTTCTGGATAGGTTGGGTTTTATTTTTTTAATTTCTAGGAATCGAGACTTCACCTCGATTTTGAAAGATAAACAATCAAGCCCTGTTTTGTAGTTAATCCCGAACAAAAATGATCAAAATTTTAATTGACTTATATGGAGAATCTTGCGATTATCGAGTTCAAAATTTGACAAGCTCCAAATATCGTTGCTATCTTCCTACTACAAGCTATATGTACTGCATATTCGCCTCTTTATGGACTGTCTGTCTGTCTGTCTGTCTGTCTGTCTGTCTGTCTGTCTGTCTGTCTGTCTGTCTGGTAAAGGTACATGTATAGCTTATTTGCATAGACTGTAAAGTGGGTTTTTACCATAGACGAAACTCGGTGGAGAAAGATCCGTTTATAAAAAAGTGCACTAAACCAATAAGTCTCTCTGAAACTAAATTAAAGATGCCAATCAAGCCTAAGCGAACACAAATACTAGCCCTATTTATGCGAGTGAATCTTTAAAGTTTGTAATACTTTTTTGAATTGTTATTTTTTCAATAGTTTTCAATTATTTTCTCTTTTAATGTTAAATACTTCCATTGCCGGTGTCAGACACCCGATACGGGTGGAACAGCAGTCTAGAGCTGCATGGACTGAGGGGCTGAGGGCACGGCAGTGTATTGCTCTGATTGCTCTGGTTGCAGACTCGAGACACACGCAAAGTTCAAGCATTGGAAGAGGAAAAAAGGCCGAAAGAACGAAAAATAATCGAACGAAAGGGGAAAAGAAAATTCTATTAGCCAACAGCTGGCAAATGTTGGGAACTGAGTTTCCGTTCTCCCACAGGGGATAGTTCTCATGGTTCTCGTCTGATGCGATCTAGAATATGGATGATGCTCAGTGCTCGATGCTATATTCCAGGTCTGGTATAAGTTCAGTTCGTTGACTTTTCTATCATCGAAACATAGATGAAAAAAGAGAGTGAGAAGGAGATAGTGAGAGAGGGTGAGAGGGAGATAGTGACAGAGGGTTAGAGGGAGATAGTGACAGAGGGTTAGAGGGAGATAGTGAGAGAGGCTGAGAGGCTGAGAGGAAGATAGTGAGAGAGGCTGAGAGGCAGATAGGAAGAGAGGCTGAGAGGCAGATAGGAAGAGAGGCTGAGAGGGAGATAGTGAGAGAGGCTGAGAGGCAGATAGGAAGAGAGGCTGAGAGGGAGATAGTGAGAGAGGCTGAGAGGGAGATAGGAAGAGAGGCTGAGAGGGAGATAGTGACAGAGGGTGAGAAGAAGAGTGCTGTTAATTCAAGAGAAGAACTGCTCATCCCCCCCATAGTTTCTCACCTCCAGCAGCTCGTCATGCGGCCTCAAGGTTCCGTCAGCCGCCACAGGGCCGTCGGGCTGGATGGCCCGGATGTAGTGATGCGGCCGGACCTCCGCTCCAGTCTCCAGCACGTCCACCGTGCCTTCCAGGCTGATGCCGAGGCCGGGATGGTGCTTGAACTTGGCCAGCTGCACCGTTACCACCGTTAGCGAGCTGTCGTTGAGAAGACTCGACCAGCGGTGCGCGATGGACTCGGCGACTTCAGCAGATAGCGGGCCCTCTGGTTGTTGTGGGTATCGATTTGGATATCAGGTAGGCGGGATAGCTTAGGCCTGGCATACCCGATGTCTTTATGACTGGATTGATGAGCATACCCGATGTCTTTATGACTGGATTGATGAGCACACCCGATGTCTTTATGACTGGATTGATGAGCATACCCGATGTCTTTATGACTGGATTGATGAGCACACCCGATGTCTTTATGACTGGATTGATGAGCACACCCGATGTCTTTATGACTGGATTGATGAGCATACCCGATGTATTTATGACTGGATTGATGAGCATACCCGATGTCTTTATGACTGGATTGATGAGCATACCCGATGTATTTATGACTGGATTGATGAGCATACCCGATGTCTTTATGACTGGATTGATGAGCACACCCGATGTCTTTATGACTGGATTGATGAGCATACCCGATGTCTTTATGACTGGATTGATGAGCACACCCGATGTCTTTATGACTGGATTGATGAGCACACCCGATGTCTTTATGACTGGATTGATGAGCACACCCGATGTCTTTATGACTGGATTGATGAGCACACCCGATGTCTTTATGACTGGATTGATGAGCATACCCGATGTCTTTATGACTGGATTGATGAGCACACCCGATGTCTTTATGACTGGATTGATGAGCATACCCGATGTCTTTATGACTGGATTGATGAGCACACCCGATGTCTTTATGACTGGATTGATGAGCATACCCGATGTCTTTATGACTGGATTGATGAGCACACCCGATGTCTTTATGACTGGATTGATGAGCATACCCGATGTCTTTATGACTGGATTGATGAGCACACCCGATGTCTTTATGACTGGATTGATGAGCACACCCGATGTCTTTATGACTGGATTGATGAGCACACCCGATGTCTTTATGACTGTATCTTATTGATGGTCGGTACCCGATGACTCGGTACTCGGTGAACACATTCTCTATTGCCTAGTTTGAGTTGGAGTCTCGGCATGGCTCCTAAATGGAAAATCACCATGACTCTCTTCTGCACATCCGCAGGGTTTTCCCCCTTCAGATTCCGAAAATTTGCGAATGAGGCAGTTGGGCTTTCCTGGGTCAATCCTATAATTGAGTTTGATCAAGCAGTCTGCTCTGTTTATCTTCATCGATTTTCGAAAAAAATTCTGCTGCGGACCTTTGGACAATGGCATAGGGGCTACTCGGTAGAGAAGGATAGAAGAGATGGGAGAAAAAAGCAGAGGGAAATAGAGGGAGAAAGGGTCGCAATAAAAGGAGAGAGTGAGAGATGGGAAAGAAAGACGGAGAGAGGGAGACTAGGGAAAGATGAGGGAGAAGTTGAGATTGAAGAAAGGGATAGACTGGAGAGAGGGTGAGAGGCGAGAGAGAGGGAAAGATGGGAGAGAGGGAGAGAAAGGAGAGAGAGGTAGACAATGAGAGATGGTAAAGAGGTTAAGAAAGGAGAGGGTGACAGGGGAGAGAGAGATGGGAGAGAGAGTGAGAGTTCAGAGAGGTTGAGATGGGAGAGGAAGATGGGAGAGAGAGATTGGAGATGGAGAGAGAGATGGGAGATGGAGAGAGAGATAGGAGATGAAGAGAGAGAAGCAGAGATCAGAGAGAGAGTAAGATTGGAGAGAGGGAGAGAAAGGACAGAGAGGGAGACAGTGAGAGATGAGACAGAGGTTGAGATGGGAAAGAGAGATGGGAGAGAGAGATGGGAGAGAGATGAGAGAGAGATGGAGAGATGAGAGAGAGATTGAGAGATGAGAGAGAGTGAGATGGGAGAGAGAGTGAGTTTAGAGAGGGTGAGATGGGAGAGGGTGAGATGGGAGAGAGATGAGAGAGAGATGGAGAGATGAGAGACAATGAGATGGGAGAGAGAGTGAGATTAGAGAGGTGAGATAGGAGAGAGGGTGAGATGGGAGAGAGAGTGAGAGGGAGAGAGAGTGAGATTAGAGAGGTGAGATAGGAGAGAGGGTGAGATAGGAGAGAGGGTGAGATGGGAGAGAGTGAGAGGGAGAGAGAGTGAGATTAGAGAGGTGAGATAGGAGAGAGGTGAGATAGGAGAGAGGGTGAGATGGGAGAGAGAGTGAGAGGGAGATAGTGAGAGATACATGTGGCAGACAGTACACAGCAGAGAGGGTGGCTAGTCAGCAGCAGCACAAAAGTGAGTTGCACTCACAGCCATTGGTTTTCTACCCGCCCCAACCTCAAGTCTGCCGCTAAAAGCCAACGTGAAACTTCCGAAAGCTTGCCAGTTATAATGTGCAGAGTGGATCGCTAACTCTCAATCTAAACTGATTAACACTATCTAAACCCTGTGCCCTAGTCAGTTATAATAGTTAGCATTTGCACTTCAAGTGCGAAGAATATGCTGCTCACTTACGTATTAATTGTCTCACTAATGAGCCAGTGCAACTATGATAGGCGCTATCTTATCTTCAAGGCAGACAATGGCTCAGACTAATTTTCTTGGTCCGACTACTGGCTTCCTAATGCTATTGCGCAGTTTAAACTGCGCCTATTGATCTGTGCAAACCTGTTTAGTCCGTTTCGCTTAAGTCATCACTTTTAGCTTGCTGACTGGTGGGTTCTCTGTTCTCTCACCCTCTCACACTCACCATCTCACCCTCTCA
Organism: Macrostomum lignano; assembly: GCA_002269645.1. NCBI lineage: Eukaryota > Metazoa > Platyhelminthes > Macrostomidae > Macrostomum > Macrostomum lignano. Next base: position 92,506 of record NIVC01000833.1, on the reverse strand, counting down.
CCTCTCTCACCTCTCTCACTCTCTCACCTCTCTCACCCTCTCTCACCTCTCTCACCCTCTCACCCTCTCACACTCACCATCTCACCATCTCACCCTCTCACCTCTCTCACCTCTCTCACTCTCTCACCTCTCTCACCCTCTCACCTCTCTCACTCTCTCACCCTCTCACACTCACCATCTCACCATCTCACCCTCTCACCTCTCTCACCTCTCTCACTCTCTCACCTCTCTCACCCTCTCACCTCTCTCACTCTCTCACCTCTCTCACCCTCTCACACTCTCAAACTCACCATCTCACCCTCTCACACTCACCATCTCACCCTCTCACCTCTCTCACTCTCTCACCTCTCTCACCCTCTCACCCTCTCACCCTCTCACAGTCTCACACTCTCACACTCTCACACTCTCACACTCTCACACTCTCACCCTCTCACACTCTCACTCTCTTACCTCTCTCACTCTCTCACCTCTCTCACTCTCTCACCCTCTCACCCTCTCACACTCACCATCTTACCCTCTCACCCTCTCTCACACACCCTCTCATCCTCTCACTCTCTCACACTCACCATCTCACACTCTCACCCTCTCACCCTCTCACACTCACCCTCTCACCCTCTCACTCTCTCACACTCACCATCTCACCCTCTCACCCTCTCACCCTCTCACACTCACCCTCTCACCCTCTCACTCTCTCACACTCACCATCTCACCCTCTCACCCTCTCACCCTCTCACACTCACCCTCTCACCCTCTCACACTCACCATCTCACCCTCTCACCCTCTCACACTCACCCTCTCACCCTCTCACCCTCTCTCACACACCCTCTCATCCTCTCACTCTCTCACACTCACCATCTCACACTCTCACCCTCTCTCACACACCCTCTCATCCTCTCACCCTCTCACACTCACCTTCTCATCCTCTCACCCTCTCACACTCACCCTCTCACTCTCTCACACTCCCCATCTCACCCTCTCACCCTCTCTCACACACCCTCTCATCCTCTCACCCTCTCACACTCACCCTCTCACCCTCTCACTCTCTCACACTCACACTCACACTCTCACCCTCTCACCCTCTCTCCCTCTCACACTCTCACCCTCTTACCCTCTCTCCCTCTCACCCTCTGCATCTCAGCCCCCACCGCCCGCAGTCAGCCATCTGCTTACGCCACTCCCGCCTCTCCTCGCTTCCTTCCCGTCTCCCCCAACTCTTTCCGCCCGAGGCAGCCGCCTGCCCCCATTCAGCCATTCAGACTTCATGCCTGAAGAATCGGAACTCGCGTGGCCCGCTTGTACTGAGGGGTGGCTGAGCGGCTGTCGAATAACTGAAAGCTCCATGCAGCTACTCAGGCCTCCGTCTCAACCTCTCTCTTCTCCTCGCTTGACAACTCATCAATCATCCAACGCCTTACAATGGGTATCCCGTATCCTGGTATTATTTGAAGAAATTCAATAAAACGATGCACTTTTTCGGGCTCTGTAGAAGAGCAGCGTGCGCGGGTAGTTGTTCGAGGAGGTCGTAAAATAAATTCGAGTCAAGACTCGATTTTCTATTTTTTTAGGACAGCTGAAAAACTAGCTGGAAAAGCTGGAAATTTATGAAAGCTAATTTTATGCAATTTTCTGTTCATTTCATTTTTTGCGTCTTCATAACTTAACCAATTTTCATGCCAACGATTTTACATCACCTCTGTTGTTCTTCATCTGTAGTTTCCCTACCTCCCTACATCTCTCCCTACCTCCCTACATCTATACCTACCTCCCTACATCTATACCTACCTCCTTACATCTATACCTACCTCCCTACATCTATACCTACCTCCCTACATCTATACCTACCTCCCTACATCTATACCTATCTCCCTACATCTATACCTACCTCCCTGCGTCTCTCCTGAACTCCGTTACATCTCTCCTTATCTCCCTACATCTCTTCTTGCCTCTCTACATCTATCCCTACCTTTCTACATCTCTCTTTGCCTTCCTACATCTCTGCTTACCTCCCTACATCTCTACCTAACTCTCTACATCCCTCCATACGTCCCTACATCTATCTTTCTCTTCACCTCCTTACGTCTCTCTAAACCTCCCAGGATCAGTACAAAGACTTACTGAAATACTTCTTGCAGAAGTCTCTGTCGAAGACCAGACTACTATTTGTACCCGAGATTCTCAAGTACAAGGTAGACAGCGAACGACGCAGGTTGCCGAGTGATTTATGACGCTTCATTCTCTATTCAGCTCGTTAAAATAAATTTACTAATTTGGCAATAATAAAGTCGTCCTGACAAACGGGGCCCAAACCAACCGCATGTCGGCACTAATGAAGTCAGTCTGTGCCTATCTCTCTGACTCTGCATTTTTTTTTTGTTAGAGATTAAACCGCAGTTGCTGAGGGGCCTCGAATGTACATGCTTGAGAGAGAGGGGGGCGAGAGGGGTACAGAAAAGGACAGCATGGAAATCATGTCACACTGCGCAGCGCATGTGCGAATTCACATGCTCTCTCTCTCTCTTTTTCTCACCGCCGAGAGAAAAAATACGTAGAAAGTGTGTACATGCAGCTATTCGAAACCAGAGAAATTCGAAATTATTTTAGCAGGAAGAAAATCTTTCTATAGTTCTTTGTATGCTGAGAGTCAGGAGAGCGGGGTGGACAGGGTGTTCGCCGTGATTTTGGTTACACATTCGATGTGTATCGAATTGAAAGCCTGCAAAAAACCCTGTCTGTGCAAAATAAGAGATAGATCATGCGAGTTTAGTGTGGAACAGAACAGCTGTGAGACTAGATGCTAGATGTGAGACTAGATGCTAGATGTGAGACTAGATGCCAGATGTGAGACTAGATGCCAGATGTGAGACTAGATGCCAGATGTGAGACTAGATTCCCAATGGGAGACTAGATGCCAGATGTGAGACTAGATGCCAGATGTGAGACTAGATGCCAGATGTGAGACTAGATGCCAGATGTGAGACTAGATGCCAGATGTGAGACTAGATGCCAGCTGTGAGACTAGATGCCAGATGTGAGACTAGATTCCCATTGGGAGACTAGATGCCAGATGTGAGACTAGATGCCAGATGTGAGACTAGATGCCAGATGTGAAACTAGATGCCAGATGTGAGACTAGATGCCAGCTGTGAGACTAGATGCTAGATGTGAGACTAGATGCTAGATGTGAGACTAGATGCCAGATGTGAGACTAGATGCCAGATGTGAGACTAGATGCCAGATGTGAGACTAGATGCAAGATGTGAGACTGGATGCCAGATGTGAGACTAGATGCCATATGTGAAACTAGATGCCAGATGTGAGACTAGATGCCAGATGTGAGACTAGATGCCAGATGTGAGACTAGATGCTAGATGTGAGACTAGATGCCAGATGTGAGACTAGATGCCAGATGTGAGACTAGATGCCAGATGTGAGACTAGATGCAAGATGTGAGACTGGATGCCAGATGTGAGACTAGATGCCATATGTGAAACTAGATGCCAGATGTGAGACTAGATGCCAGATGTGAGACTAGATGCCAGATGTGAGACTAGATGCCAGATGTGAGACTAGATGCCAGATGTGAGACTAGATGCCAGATGTGAGACTAGATGCCAGATGTGAGACTAGATGCCAGATGTGAGACTAGATGCCAGATGTGAGACTAGATGCCAGATGTGAGACTAGATGCCAGATGTGAGAATAGATTCCAGATGTGAGACTAGAGAGAGGAAGAGAAGAGGAGAGGGGAGAAGGAAAAAGGGGGAGTAAGAGGAAGAGAGATAAATGAGACGGAGAGGAGAGAGGTAGATAGAAGGAAAATTGAGAGAGAGAGAGAGGAAGAGAGGGGGGAGAGGGGATAGAAGTGGAGAGGGAGAGAAGGAGAGGAGAGAAGAAGAGGGAGAGAAGGAGAGGGAGAGAAGGAGAGGAGAGAAGGAGATGGAGAGATAGTTATCTACCGAACTATCTAAATTATTACTATCTATATTACTATACTCTACTATACTATACATTACGCCAAATACGCTATCTATATTACCTAGACAGAGCTGCAGCCCTAATTTCGCCCTCAAACATATATGGCTACTGGTTATTCTACTGACAATAAATCATGGATTCAAGATAAATTTAAGTCACTGTGCATTGAATTGTTACTGATCTGGAATTTATCTCCATCAAGGCTCGGAATGTAATGCGAATTAAACAGATTACTGCAAAGATTTACGATTTTACCTGTTTGACCATAAGCATGGATCTTGTGGTTAATCACCTGTGCACAGTGGCTGGGGTTTTCCGTGGCCATATAAAGAAGAAGAGTCTTGTCGAAGTTCTTGGCGAATATTCAATCAGAGAGTTTACCGCATTTTGTTCTGCTTTGGTACAGTTGAGTTAAGTCGGTTGCGTTGATGAGTGCAGGATAGAGATACACGGATTAGGGAAGAAAGAGAATTGAGGTAGAGATAAACAGATTTGGGGTAGAGACAAACAGACTTTGGAGGTAGAGATAAACAAAATTTTTAGGCTGAGATACAGACTGTTGAGGCAGAGATAAACAGACTTTGGTGGTAGAGATGAACAGATTTTCGAGGTAGAGATAAACAGATTTGAGGCAGAGATAAACAGACTTTTGAGGTAGAGATAAACAGATTTTCGAGGTAGAGATAAACAGATTTGAGGCAGAGATAAACAGACTTTTGAGGTAGAGATAAACAGATTTTCGAGGTAGAGATAAACAGACTTTTGAGGGAGAGATAAACAGGCTTGATGTAGAGATAAACAGACTTTTGAGGTAGAGATAAACAGGCTTTTGAGGTAGAGATAAACAGGCTTTTGAGGTAGAGATAAACAGATTTGATGTAGAGATAAACAGACTTGAGGTAGAGATAAACAGACTTGAAGTAGAGATAAACAGATTTGAGGTAGAGATAAACAGACCTAAGTTAGAGATAAACAGACTCTGTATTAAGCTAGAGCATGTCTATGGCAGGCACAGGTGTCTCGTACTACTATGCTACTACTAAAACCGCAGCAATAAGGCAGTACAGTACTAGATATAGATATGCTAGCATATCGATTCCCGGTGGGAAATCGGTGGAGGCTCGGGTTGGGATGTGGCTAGGGCAGAGTTTGACTGAGGGGAGATGGGAGAATGGGGAAGTGCGATAGGCGGCCTCCCTAATCCTCACCAGAGGTATAAATAGCGCGGAACGCCTTGGGGTACTTTTATCCCTTGGCCTCAGCAATCCTTGAGATGGCTGGGGAGAAAACTTCTCATTTCCTTTTCCCCAGCCTCTTTCTCAGTCCCGTCTCAACCCACCCCGAGAAAGGTTGAGCTGGCGCCGGGCAGGTTCTGATTTTCGCGCGACCAAACACCCGAGTGGCCGAAGGTGGCTCTCAAGCAGTTAATTGAGCAAATAACTCTTAACACCCGTATATTATTGCAGAAGTAATTCTTCAGGATTGTATCAGCATTGACTGTTTGTGATTATTCCGCTTGACTGCACTGCCTTGTGCAGTATTGGATTATCTCAGCCTTGTGCAGTATTGGATTATCTCAGCCTTGTGCAGTATTGGATTATCTCAGCCTTGTGCAGTATCGGATTAACTCGGCCTTGTGCAGTATCGGATTAACTCGGCCTTGTGCAGTATTGGATTATCTCAGCCTTGTGCAGTATCGGATTATCTCAGCCTTGTGCAGTATCGGATTATCTCTCCATGTGCAGTATTGGATATCTCTCCATGTACAGTATCGGATTATCTCTCCATGTACAGTATCGGATTATCTCTCCATGTACAGTATCGGATTATCTCTCCATGTACAGTATCGGATTATCTCAGTCTGTACAGTATCGGATTATCTCAGTCTGTACAGCATCGGATTATCTCAGTCTGTACAGTATCGGATTATCTCAGTCTGTACAGTATCGGATTATCTCAGTCTGTACAGTATCGGATTATCTCAGCATGTACATTATCGGATTATCTCAGTCTGTACAGCATCGGATTATCTCAGTCTGTACAGCATCGGATTATCTCAGTCTGTACAGTATCGGATTATCTCAGTCTGTACAGTATCGGATTATCTCAGTCTGTACAGTATCGGATTATCTCAGCATGTACATTATCGGATTATCTCAGTCTGTACAGCATCGGATTATCTCAGTCTGTACAGCATCGGATTATCTCAGCCTGTACAGTATCGGATTATCTCAGTCTGTACAGTATCGGATTATCTCAGCATGTACATTATCGGATTATCTCAGTCTGTACAGTATCGGATTATCTCAGTCTGTACAGTATCGGATTATCTCAGCATGTACATTATCGGATTATCTCAGTCTGTACAGTATCGGATTATCTCAGTCTGTACAGTATCGGATTATCTTCCCATGTACAGTATCGGATTATCTCAGCCTGTACAGTATCGGATTATCTCCCCATGTACAGTATCAGATTATCTCAGCCTGTACAGTATCGGATTATCTCCCCATGTACAGTATCAGATTATCTCAGCTTGTACGGTATCGGATTATCTTCCCATGTACAGTATCGGATTATCTCAGTCTGTACAGTATCGGATTATCTCAGCCTGTACAGTATCGGATTATCTCAGTCTGTACAGTATCGGATTATCTCAGTCTGTACAGTATCGGATTATCTCAGCCTGTACAGTATCGGATTATCTCAGCCCGTACAGTATCGGATTATTTCCCCATGTACATTATCGGATTATCTCAGCCTGTACAGTATCGGATTATCTCCCCATGTACAGTATCGGATTATCTCAGCCCGTACAGTATCGGATTATCTCAGCCCGTACAGTATCGGATTATCTCCCCATGTACATTATCGGATTATCTCAGCTTGTACGGTATCGGATTATCTCCCCATGTACAGTATAGATTATCTCATTATGTACAGTAGCGTACTGTCCAATAGTCTCACACTACTATCCAAAAATCTTGCCCCAGTATTCGATAATCTCACCCTACTATCTAATAATCGCAACCTAAAATCGAAAAATCTATCCGTATTGTATCCTCAGAGACAGTAAAATCTCATCTATTCCGAATGCAACCAGCAAAACAAGTGCATGCACAAATGTACTACTAACATAACCCCAATTACTCACCAAAATTGTGGCAGTTGGAGCCGCAGCCCGGGTCCAGATTAAAGCGAGGAGTTGCTCCGCAAGCATCCAGCGGTGGCGGCGTGCTCACTGAAGTCGGCGTTAGATGAGGTGGGTGCAGTCAGGGTGGGTGCTGTGTCTTTGTGCCGTGTCTTTGAGGTGGGTGCAGTGTCTTTGGGGTGGGTGCAGTGTCTTTGGGGTGGGTGCCGTGTCTTTGGGGTGGGTGCTGTGTCTTTGTGCCGTGTCTTTGAGGTGGGTGCAGTCAGGGTGGGTGCTGTGTCTTTGTGCCGTGTCTTTGAGGTGGGTGCTGTGTCTTTGGGGTAGGTGCTGTGTCTTTGGGGTGGGTGCTGTGTCTTTGGGGTGGGTGCAGTGTCTTTGGAGTGGGTGCTGTGTCTTTGGGGTGGGTGCTGTGTCTTTGGGGTAGGTGCTGTGTCTTTGGGGTGGGTGCTGTGTCTTTGGGGTGGGTGCAGTGTCTTTGGGGTGGGTGCCGTGTCTTTGGGGTGGGTGCCGTGTCTTTGGGGTGGGTGCTGTGTCTTTGTGCCGTGTCTTTGAGGTGGGTGCAGTCAGGGTGGGTGCTGTGTCTTTGGGATTTGTGCTGTGTCTTTGGGATTTGTTCTGTGTCTTTGGAGTGGGTGCTGTGTCTTTGGGGTGGGTGCTGTGTCTTTGGGGGGGTGCTGTGTCTTTGGGGTGGGTGCTGTGTCTTTAAGTATTTTTGGTCCTGAGTGTTTTATGGATAGGCCAAATCAAAGTATACTTTATTATAGAAGCCAGTATTGCCACGTGACAGCCAGAACCATCCCGGATCCCATCACAATATACTAAACTGCATCTGCACTTGTCCAGTAGGGCTCTTAAGTTTCCTCTGTTCCCACTCCAAACGCGCCCGTGAAGGCTGGCCACCAAGACTCTTTCATCTGGCAGTGCTTCAGACTGCAAGACCAACCAGTTTATTTTTATTAAATTTTATTGATAATAGCTTATAGCACCTGACGCCAGACACACGGAACAATTTTATTATCCTAATCTAATAAAATTGCACTTATATTATCTATTGTAAGTTAATATTTCTCCTTTGAAAATTTCACATCCCATTCTATCCCTTCAAAACCCTAATTCTTTCCCCTACATCCCATTCTATTCCTTTAAATCCCATTCTATTTCATTCTGTTCCATAAAATCCCAAAAATCTCATTCTTTCCCCTAACACATCCCATTCTATCTTCTCGAATCCCATTTTACCCTCTCAAATCCCATTCTATCCCATTCTATCCCATTCTACCATCTCAAATCCCATTTTACCCTCTCAAATCCCATTCTATGCCAGTCTATCCCCTCAAATCCCATTCTATGCCAGTCTATCCCCTCAAATCCCATTCTACCATCTCAAATCCCATTCTATCCCATTCTATTCCCTCAAATCCCATTCTATCCCCTCAAATCCCATTCTATCCACTCAAATCCCATTCTATCCCCTAAAATCCCATTCTATCCCCTATGATCCCATTCTATCCCCTAAAATCCCATTCTATACCATCAAGTCTCAGTCTATCTCCTCATATCCCATTCTATCCCTCAAATCCCATTCTATCCCCGCAAATCCCATTCTATCCCCTCAAATCCCATTCTATCCCCTCAAATCCCATTTTAACCCCTCAAATCCCATTTTATCCCCTCAAATCCCATTCTATCCCATCAAGTCTCAGTCTATCCCCTCAAATCCCATTCTATCCCATCAAGTCCCATTTTATCCCCTCAAAAATCATTCTATCCCCTCAAATCCCATTCTATCCCCTCATATCCCATTCTATCCCCTCATATCCCATTCTATCCCCTCAAATCCCATTCTATCCCCTCAAATCCCATTCTGTCCCCTCATATCCCATTCTATCCCCTCATATCCTATTCTATCCCCTCATATCCCATTCTATCCCCTCAAAAATCCCATTCTATCCCCTCATATCCCATTCTATCCCCTCAAAAATCCCATTCTATCCCCTCATATCCTATTCTATCCCCTCAAATCCCATTCCATCCCTCCCGAGGACAATCCCAGCAGCCAGCAGGACTCACGCGTGTGCGCCATCAGCTGGTGATGCACGTGACCGGATTTGTACCTGACCAGCCGAAGCCGTACTCGACTGCCGCAGCTTCTCAGCAGCTCAACCGCCGCGTGATTTGAGCAGCCTTCCAGACTCGAACCATTGACCTTTGTGGTAGTCGGGAGTTATTAACGAATAAAAACAATAACTCTACACGGTGGACTGTATGATTTTTTAGGACTGGATGATTCTCTCATCCGTTCTCTCGATCCTCTTGCTTATAAAAAGTATTTTCCCATCTCCCCCCCACAGCCAATCGGGTTTGCCCGGTGGACAAGGAGATCTAAAACTAGGCAGTCGCCTGGGATTCTTGGGCGAAGGCAGTAATGGATTGCTAGCCTAGCTAGTTTTCTGTTCTGTGGAAATATTGCATGGGTTGGCGAACTATTCTACTCAAAGGGGCCAGATAAATAATCCAGCTCATGGCTGCGAGCAAGGTAGGGAGGAAATGAATGAGATGACAGAAGACAGAAGAGAGGCAAGAGAGGAGATGAGGAAACATCAGGAAATATGAGATATGGGATGAGAGAAGAGATGAGACAAGAGATAAGAGAGAAGAATGGAGATAATAGAGGAGAAAAAGGAGAGAATAGAAGAGGAGAGGAGAGGAGAGGAGACGAGAGAAGGGAGAGAAGAGGGGGAAAGGAGAAAAGAGAGAAGAAGGGAGAGAAGAGGGGGAAAGGAGAAAAGAGAGAAGAAGGGAGAGAAGAGGGGGAAAGGAGAAAAGAGAGAGGAAGGGAGAGAAGAGGGGGAAAGGAGAAAGAGAGAGGAAGGGAGAGAAGAGGGGGAAAAGAGAAAAGAGAGAGGAAGGGAGAGAAGAGGGGGAAAGGAGAAAGAGAGAGGAAGGGAGAGAAGAGGGGGAAAAGAGAAAAGAGAGAGGAAGGGAGAGAAGAGGGGGAAAAGAGAAAAGAGAGAGGAAGGGAGAGAAGAGGGGGAAAAGAGAAAAGAGAGAGGAAGGGAGAGAAGAGGGGGAAAGGAGAAAGAGAGAGGAAGGGAGAGAAGAGGGGAAAAGAGAAAAGAGAGAGGAAGGGAGAGAAGAGGGGGAAAGGAGAAAGAGAGAGGAAGGGAGAGAAGAGGGGGAAAGGAGAAAAGAGAGAGGAAGGGAGAGAAGAGGGGGAAAGGAGAAAGAGAGAGGAAGGGAGAGAAGAGGGGGAAAGGAGAAAAGAGAGAGGAAGGGAGAGAAGAGGGGGAAAGGAGAAAGAGAGAGGAAGGGAGAGAAGAGGGGGAAAAGAGAAAAGAGAGAGGAAGGGAGAGAAGAGGGGGAAAGGAGAAAAGAGAGAGGAAGGGAGAGAAGAGGGGGAAAGGAGAAAGAGAGAGGAAGGGAGAGAAGAGGGGGAAAAGAGAAAAGAGAGAGGAAGGGAGAGAAGAGGGGGAAAGGAGAAAAGAGAGAGGAAGGGAGAGAAGAGGGGGAAAGGAGAAAGAGAGAGGAAGGGAGAGAAGAGGGGGAAAAGAGAAAAGAGAGAGGAAGGGAGAGAAGAGGGGAAAGGAGAAAGAGAGAGGAAGGGAGAGAAGAGGGGGAAAAGAGAAAAGAGAGAGGAAGGGAGAGAAGAGGGGGAAAGGAGAAAAGAGAGAGGAAGGGAGAGAAGAGGGGGAAAAGAGAAAAGAGAGAGGAAGGGAGAGAAGAGGGGGAAAGGAGAAAGAGAGAGGAAGGGAGAGAAGAGGGGGGAAAGAGAAAAGAGAGAGGAAGGGAGAGAAGAGGGGGAAAGGAGAAAGAGAGAGGAAGGGAGAGAAGAGGGGGAAAAGAGAAAAGAGAGAGGAAGAGAGGGAAGAGGGGGGAAAGAGAAAAGAGAGAGGAAGGGAGAGAAGAGGGGGGAAGGAGAAAAGAGAGAAGGGAGGGAGAGATCAGAAACGCATTTTTTGCTTAATGAATTTTATCGAAGGGAGTTTCAGCACAGACAGTCTTGGGGACCAGATAATCAGACTAGAAAATACATAGAAAAATAGATTTTATAGCAAGTTAAGCAGAGTTAATCGCGGTTAGTGCGCCCCTCAATTCAGCACCCAGTGATCGAATGGAATGGTGAGGCGATTCCTGATGCTGTATCTGGGACTCCTTATCGGGGAACGGGTTGGCAGAGAGGAGGGGAGGATGCGGGGTTTCGGGTTGAAGAACATGCACACCCGCTGCCCAGATAGCAGGCCCTTCCAACTTCAAGTTAATCCGATGGATGCACTGTAGGAACTGGCTTCCGAAAGCTCGCCTGCCCCCCTGACACCCTAAATTCTGCCCGATCCATGGAGATTAAAATTGCCCTTCGAGCTGGTTCTTAGTTTGTCAAACGTTGGTTTATTATTGCATGTTAAGAAACAAAGAAAGGCGAGGCAGAGGTGGAGACGAGAGGTAGATATAAGAGAGGCAAGGCTGAAGATAACAGAGGGAGAGGTAGAGAGGAGAGAGGTAGAGAGGAGAGAGGTAGAGAGGAGAGAGAGGTAGAGAGGAGAGAGGTAGAGAGGAGAGAGAGGTAGAGAGGAGAGAGGTAGAGAGGAGAGAGAGGTAGAGAGGAGAGAGGTAGAGAGGAGAGAGGTAGAGAGGAGAGAGAGGTAGAGAGGAGAGAGGTAGAGAGGAGAGAGGTAGAGAGGTAGAGAGGAGAGAGGTAGAGAGGAGTAAGAGGGTAGAGGTGGATTTAGGTGGACTTTAAGCTGATGGGGGGCATAATACTACAACTACGTAAACCCACAGTATGAATGCAATTCATACAAAAGCAGTATGCAGTACGAGGAGCAAACGATTTGCCGGTAACAAAGGAAATTCTGAGACCTTGCAGGCTCGTGAGCTGCTTCAAATGTCTGTCAGATGAGAAACGGGACGTCTCTGAACTCTCACCCCCAGCGCTAGCTGAAGTCACGCCTCTCAGCTCAGCTGGGCAATGCAATTTGGACTGTGGCTATTAATAGAGCAGGTAGATGAATGGACTCAAGTATAGATTAAGTTCAGATGGAGCTGAAGATTTAACTCGCACAAATGAAGCCATTCGCCTCAATCAATCATTGGGAAATGATAAAAAAATTCTGCCCAGAATTTTCTCCTCATTTCGTCTATCGGATTTAATTGAGTTTTTTCATGAAATTATGTCTGGGGTCTTTGAGAGCTGCAATGCTACCGACTGCTCATTAATTATGGGGGGCGTGCTCCGCTTGATTCATAGTCTGTGCTTGGCACCCGCGAGGCTGGGGAGGCGCTTAGAGTGCTTATGTTGGCGCTTAGTGTGCTTGTTTTGGCGCTTAGTGTGTTTAGGTTGGCGCTTAGAGTGCTTATGTTGGCGCTTAGTGTGCTTGTTTTG
>NIVC01000833.1:0-75000 GCA_002269645.1 Macrostomum lignano | reverse complement strand
CACTCTCTGTTCATTGCATTGGTCACTCTCTGTTCATTGCTTTGGTCACTCTCTGTTCATTGCATTGGTCACTCTCTGTTCATTGCTTTGGTCACTCTCTGTTCATTGCATTGGTCACTCTCTGTTCATTGCATTGGTCACTCTCTGTTCATTGCTTTGGTCACTCTCTGTTCATTGCATTGGTCACTCTCTGTTCATTGCATTGGTCACTCTCTATTCATTGTGATAGTCACTCTCTATTCATTGCATTGGTCACTCTCTATTCATTGTGATAGTCACTCTCTATTCATTGTAATAGTCACTCTCTATTCATTGTGATAGTCACTCTCTATTCATTGTGATAGTCACTCTCTATTCATTGTGATGGTCACTCTCTATTCATTGTGATGGTCACTCTCTATTCATTGTGATGGTCACTCTCTATTCATTGTGATGGTCACTCTCTATTCCTTGCTTTTTCCGAGGTCATTCCAGATTATTTATGCTGTTCAGTCACTCCGTCAAGATGTTTATTTCCTATCTCAGATTTCATTTACTTTTCTTTTCATACGGAGAGTCAAATTTTTGTTTAAATCCCTGCGCTACAGCCACCAGCCTGGACAAAAGGCACACACACCGGATCAGCTTCCCCTATTCCCCTCCAGATTCCCTCTTTGACGTGACGGTGGGGATGAGGCACCCGCTCCGAAGATCAAAAGCCAGCAGACAGCAGAATCCGTGTGTCTAGTATTATGAAAAAATCAAAACAGGAAAATAGCCAAGCAGGCAGGGGGGTGGCCCATGGCGCGATTTTTTGGAATTTGAGAATTCAGGGGCTCAGGGGGGGAAAGAGGGAGATGCCCGTCTATTCTCCTGATAGAAGACGGGGAGGAGGTTATTCGTTCCCCAAATAAGGACAGGAATTTCACAAGACTTTGAAGCTAAAAAACGTTTATTGAGCTTGTGAAATTAGTCAGCTATCTGAGGTTCTTAGTGTAACGCTGCAAGTGACCCCTGAGTCAAGGTTAACCCTGATTCAAGATGACCTCTGAGTCAAGGTTAACCCTGATTCAAGATGACCCCTGAGTCAAGGTTAACCCTGATTCAAGATGACCTCTGAGTCAAGGTTAACCCTGATTCAAGATGACCCCTGAGTCAAGGTTAACCCTGATTCAAGATGACCTCTGAGTCAAGGTTAACCCTGATTCAAGATGACCCCTGAGTCAAGGTTAACCCTGATTCAAGATGACCTCTGAGTCAAGGTTAACCCTGATTCAAGATGAGGCCTGAGTCAAGATTACCCTAGTTACACAAGATGAGGCCTGAGTCAAGATGACCCTAGTTACACAAGATGAGGCCTGAATCAAGGTCTCACTACCCTCCCTAACCCTCACACTTCCCACTGACCTCTGAGTCAATATGACCACTGAGTCAAGATGACCCTGAGTCAAAATGACCCCTAAGTCAAAGCGACCCCTGAGTCAAAGCGACCCCTGAGTCAAGATCACCATAGTTACTCAAGATGAGGCCTGAATCAAGGTCTCACTACCCTCCCTAACCCTCACACTTCCCACTGACCTCTGAGTCAATATGACCACTGAGTCAAGATGACCCTGAGTCAAAATGACCCCTAAGTCAAAGCGACCCCTGAGTCAAAGCGACCCCTGAGTCAAAGCGACCCCTGAGTCAAGATCACCATAGTTACTCAAGATGAGGCCTGAATCAAGGTCTCACTACCCTCCTGACCCTGAGTTAAGAATATGACCCCTGAGTCAAGATGACCCCTGAGTCAAGATGACCCCTGAGTCAAGATGACCCCTGAGTCAAGATGACCCCTGAGTCAAGGCGAAGAAATCAAAGCAGCTCAGTGGGTTAACGCTTCGGTCTCTTGCGCCAAAGTACATTAACTAAGCTTCGATTCCCCGCGCCTTACGCTAGTTAGCCGCTGAGCTGCTCTCTGACACACCAGCCCTTTAATTGACTTTGCTTTGCATTTTGCTTTTAATTATCGCAAAGGGAAGAGAGTGACTGGGTGAGCTTGATGGAGACTTGAGCACACTTCATTCGTGCTCAACTTAGCCTTCGAGTGCCGCTGTTTTGCAGATGTTTGCAGTTCCTTCAAGCGCTTGCTTGTTCAAAGTGGTCATTGTGTGAGCGGTTTTTAATAAGTAGCCCTCTTTATCCTCATTGACAAGAAACTTGCACTCACATCAAAACTAATTCAGTGTTACATCAAAGTCACGTACTAGCGACTCCAAAATCTTTACACTAATTTGGTGCCATTTGATCAATTTTTGGCGCCACTTTAAGCTTGACGAATGACAGGAGCTCAAGTTTTGTCACCAAGAGACAGGACGCTCACCAAGAGACAGGGGTGCCCACCCAGGAGACAGGGGCGCCCACCCAAGAGACAGGGGCGCCCACCCGAGAGACAGGGTGTTTACCACGTGTTTACCACGCTCTAATCTGTTTATTTTCAATTTTCAGTCTGTAATCCATCCGATTGCTAAGTCACTTTTGAAAAGCTTGTAGAGGGCCGTTAGGAGCTGATCCGTGATCCAATTTATGCCCGAACTTCAAGAGCTCAGCACTGCAAAAGTACAAAGCGCAGAGGACTTAACGAGGCCCGAAAGGAAACTACGCTGAAATCTTAGGTTCGTGTCATGTTTTCTGCATGTACTACATTAGAACTAATTTACCAACCAACGATTCCTAGACGATTCTAGGAAAACTGCGACCATTCTAAGAAAGCTGCGACGATTCTAAGAAAGCTGCGATCATACTAATAAAGCTGTAACCATTCTTAGAAACCTGCGACGAGTCTAAGAAAGCTGCGATCATTCTAAGAAAGCTGTAACCATTCTAAGAAACCTGCGACGATTCTAAGAAAGCTGCGATCATTCTAAGAAAGCTGTAACCATTCTAAGAAAGCTGCGACGATTCTAAGAAAGCGGTGACGATTCTAAGAAATTTGCGACGATTCTAAGAAAACTGCGACGATTTTAAGAAAGCGGTGATGATTCTAAGAAAGCTGCGACGATTCTAAGAAAGCTGCGATCATTCTAAGAAAGCTGCAATCATTCTAAGAAAGCTGTAACCATTCTAAGAAAGCTGCGACGATTCTAAGAAAGCGGTGACGATTCTAAGAAAACTGCGACCATTCTAAGAAAGCTGTGACCATTCTAAGAAAGCTGCGATCATTCTAATAAAGCTGTAACCATTCTTAGAAACCTGCGATGATTCTAAGAAAGCTATGACAACTCTAAGAAAGCTGCGACCATTCTAAGAAAGCTGCGACCATTCAAAGACAGCTGCGATCATTCTAAGAAAGCTGCGACGACTCTAAGAAATTTGTGACGATTCTAAGAAAACTGCGACGAGTTTAAGAAAGCGGTGATAATTCTAAGAAATTTGCGACGATTTTAAGAAAGCAGTGATGATTCTAAGAAAGCTGCGAAAACTACTACAATGGTAACAAAGCTGGGACGATTATAGGAAAGCTAGAGCACGACTCTAAAAATTTTAGAATGATTCTAAAAAAGCAGAGACGATATAACGCGTGACCCCCTGGCAGCAATAGTAACTGGTATCTGATAACCCTGATATCGCAGAACACCCCAGGTAACCCAGGTACGAGCTCGTAGCCCATGTAAATTAGGTAGCCCGATTAACCCAGGTAACTAAGGTCCCGGGTGGCCCAGGTATACCGGGTAGCCCAGGTAAACAGCCCAGGTAACCCAGCTCATCTCCAACAGACCTCGGCGCATTCGCAGGGCACCGCAGCGCAGTCGGGCCTCCTCAGCACGCATTTCGGTTTCGTGTGCCGAATTCTGCGAAACCCGTCCCGCTCCGAGGTGAGCACCTCGGCTCCCGGCGAACACTTCAGCGGCGCCTCAGAGACACCTGCCGACGATTCGGCCTCGGTCGTTGCGCCGTTAGAAATCTCCATGGCTGACACCGACTGTTGCCTGTCGACAACGTTGCAGCAGCTGCCGCTGCCACCGACGCTGCCATGCGCGCTACCGCTGCTCCGCCGCCTCTCCAGCGGGGTGGCCATCAGCATCAGCGACTGACGGCGAATTTCCACCTCTCGCCGACGATGCCAAATAAGGCCCATGGCGGCTACAGCGCTGATTCCGGCCACTTCATCCACAGATTCGTCAATCATTTTCTTAGAAATCTCATACGGCCGACTTCGATAGCCGGGGCTCCATTCTCGGGGGCTTGACTTTTGTTTGAAACGAATAAGAAGGGAGGCGTCAGCTTCGAAGGGGAGGTGAGGGACAGGGGCGGTTCCTATTGGGGTTCACGCCGCTTGCGGGGGTGGTGGGGGTTGTCTAATTAGCCAATTAGAAAGCGAGATGCTGGTATTTTAGTTGTCTAATAATTAGAAGTTTATTGATTTTTATTCGCTGATTATAAAGTCAATTTGGTAAGTGCCATAAATGTCCAACATTTTGTTAATTAATTTTAAATAATAAATAGTTATCTCGAACTAAATAAAAGTCACTATGCGCTACTTATTTACTGATAGTAGAGATGCAAGTTTTTTTATGCTATTAAATTGAAAAGATATTAGATAAATCAGTGAAAAGGAAAACAGTCGGGGCTAAATGGGTCGGCTGTCCAAATCCCCAATTACCGCCGGGACACAATCACTGGCTTGATGAGGCCGGGCCTGTCTGTCGCGACCGAGAGGAAGCCAATCGATCTACTTGCTGACCCTCTTGAGCCTCTCAGAGTAAAAATTCAAAATAGAGGGGTTGGAGTTCGATTTCCTTCGCTTCTCGACTTTGCACGCGGCTCGGAGGCAGGAGGGCTGCAGCCTCTCAGTCTCTCTATCCGGCAGGCGAGGGGGGCAAATCTGCTTCGTCCCCACACTTTCGATAATCCCCAAGGGGATTAGAAAGCCGCCTCTCGATTCCCATCTCAACTGAAATTTCCCCTCCGAAATCTCCCGCCGCCCCGGAAGTAGCCAAGTGCTCGCAACTCCGTCTCACTTTCAACAGGGCGGTCTGGCGGGCGGCTGGCTCAGCTGCTGCTGCGATTGAAATTCAGCTCTGCTCCAAGCTGTGCTGAGTAGATTAAATAACTGACTGACTGACTGACTGACTGACTGACTGACTGACTGACTGACTGACTGACTGACTGACTGACTGACTGACTGACTGACTGACTGACTGACTGACTGACTGACTGACTGACTGACTGACTGACTGACTGACTGACTGACTGACTGACTGACTGACTGACTGACTGACTGACTGACTGACTGACTGACTGACTGACTGACTGACTGACTGACTGACTGACTGACTGACTGACTGACTGACTGACTGACTGACTGACTGACTGACTGACTGACTGACTGACTGACTGACTGACTGACTGACTGACTGACTGACTCACTCACTCACTCACCATGACGCCAAACCCGCGAGCTGTCAAATCCTGCCGTTATTCAAAGAGCAACATCTTCCAGACTGTGTCGAACTCTGCAGCTTGAAACCGGCTCGAAGAGAAACGGCGTCAAGCGTTTCCATGGCAACGCTGTTGCAAGGGCTCCGATAAAAAGTCGGCAAATTAAAGAGATCTGGAAAAGTTAATTAGTTTTTGAGAGGCATTTTTAACTGCGAGGTTTCTTCGTTCAAAGGATCAGAAAAAATTGATTGCATTTTCTGGGGGTCCAAGCCGACGGACGGGTTATCCAGGAATTTCCTTGACTCAGGCGTCTGAAGGAATGAGAGCGAGATTTAGTGTAGGAGAGGGAGAGTTGCGACTGAGACAGATATTCGCTATCCACTATGTCCCCCATTCATCTGCGTCTCTAATCTCAAAGCTCTCTAATCTCACCTCTCTCTAATCTCACCTCTAGTTTCATGCCTCCCTTATCCCACCTCTCTTTATTCTGAGCTCTATAAAATCTCACCCCTCCCTAATCTCACCTCTATTTAATCTCACCTCTCTTTAATCTCAATTCTATCTAATCTCACCCTCCCTGATCTTACATCTCTCTAATCATACCCTGCCAAATCTCACTCTATCTAATCTCATCCTCCCTAATCTCAGCTCTCTCTCATCTCACCCCTCCCTAATCTCACTCTGTCTAATTTCACCCCTCTAATCTCATTTGCTCAAATCCAACACTCTGTAATCTCACCCTCTACTCTCAAATCTCTCTCGTTTAAATTCAATCCAATTTGATTAACATGTTTGTCATATTCTTATCTATTAGAAGGTGGAGCGACAGCGCAAGCGGATATTGAGAAGACTGAGAGAGTCCAGCTATCATTCTACACTTCTACTCTCTAGGCACGAATGGTCAGTGAGAGGCCCTGTTTCCGCATCCCCCAGTCCCCTGCTGATCCATTCCTGCCTGTTCGATCGGTCCCGAACTCGATACTGGCAAAG
The DNA here is from genome assembly GCA_002269645.1 of Macrostomum lignano. NCBI lineage: Eukaryota > Metazoa > Platyhelminthes > Macrostomidae > Macrostomum > Macrostomum lignano. Next base: position 68,610 of record NIVC01000833.1, on the reverse strand, counting down.
CCGGCAGCGCATGAAAATCCGGCAGCTCGGGATTCAGAGATGTGTGGGCTGCCCAATCACTTCTGCAGGGACTCAAGATCTGTTCGAGGGATTTGCCGGACTAATGAGGGAAACAGACAGACGGACGCTAAGATCACAAGATACCGCAACACTGAGACACCCCGACGCCAAGACACAACGACAGACGACTGTCACGAGACACAATGCTTTATTTCTGATACTAGAAAATCTAAATACACTGGCATGCAGACAGACAGACAGACAGACAGACAGACAGACAGACAGACAGACAGACAGACAGACAGACAGACAGACAGACAGACAGACAGACAGACAGACAGACAGACAGACAGACAGACAGACAGACAGACAGACAGACAGACAGACAGACACTAAGACAGACAGACAGACAGACATCCACCGAAGACAGGCAGGTGGACAGGCAGTCAGACAGACAGACAGACAGACAGACAGACAGACAGACAGACAGACAGACAGACAGACAGACAGACAGACAGACAGACAGACAGACAGACAGACAGACAGACAGACAGACAGACAGACAGACAGACAGACAGACAGACAGACAGACAGACAGACAGACAGACAGACAGACAGACAGACAGACAGACAGACACTAAGACAGACAGACAGACAGACATCCACCGAAGACAGGCAGGTGGACAGGCAGTCAGACAGACAGACAGACAGACAGACAGACAGACAGGCAGGCAGGCAGGCAGACAGGCAGGTGGACAGGCAGTCAGACAGACAGACTGTCAAACCCCAGCCGGCCAGAAGGATCTCTCTGTCAATCAGGGCCAAATCCAATCAGCTCAAATCCCATCTGGTGCAGCGGCGGTCAGCGGAAAAATTTGAGACCCCGGCGCCGCGCCGTGAGCAAAAGAATGGCGGCCGAGAAGGGGGGTGGAGTCGGAGAAATTCTCATCAGCACGAGCTCAAAGTTTGTATAAAGTATTCACAGGCCACTGGCTTCTGATCCCCGAGCTCTCCAGCGCCATGCTGTCTCGTCATGCGTCTCCACGCCTCACGCTGCAGTTGTGAGGGAAGCGAGCTGCCGACTCAACACTCAGGCAGCGGGATGAAGGGCCGAGCACACAACACACACAGGAGCAGGCAGGAGGTAGGTGAGGTGCATGACTGCCTGAGGCACTTGGAGTATCTTGTGTGTGCGGGAGTGAGTGAGAGTAGAGACACAAGGGATTGGGGAAGCTGAAGGGGCGGGCGGATGGGGAGGGAGAAGGCGAAGATATGCTCGAATCTGAGCAGAGAGATCGGCGAGTATACGAGTGATGAAGGGGCCAGAGGCTGGACAGTGAGGTTGAGTTGGGACGGGCGAGGGAGCTGTTGGGGCCGATGAGAAGATTGGGTCGCTGCTGGCCAAGCAACTGGAGGCAAAGCTGGCTGACTTCTGCACACTGTCTGTCTGTCTGTCTGTCTATCTATCTATCTCTCTATCTATCTATCTATCTATCTATCTATCTATCTATCTATCTATCTATCTATCTATCTATCTATCTATCTATCTATCTATCTATCTATCTATCTATCTATCTATCTATCTATCTATCTATCTATCTATCTATCTATCTATCTATCTATCTATCTATCTATCTATCTATCTATCTATCTATCTATCTATCTATCTATCTATCTATCTATCTATCTATCTATCTATCTATCTATCTATCTATCTATCTATCTATCTATCTATCTATCTATCTATCTATCTATCTATCTATCTATCTATCTATCTATCTATCTATCTATCTATCTATCTATCTATCTATCTATCTATCTATCTATCTATCTATCTATCTATCTATCTATCTATCTATCTATCTATCTATCTATCTATCTATCTATCTATCTATCTATCTATCTATCTATCTATCTATCTATCTATCTATCTATCTATCTATCTATCTATCTATCTATCTATCTATCTATCTATCTATCTATCTAGATCTATCTTTGAAGCAGGTTTTCACATTTTTGTCAGGCCCCACAGATTGTCCCAGTTTTCGCCATCGGAATTTTTCAAGGCCACAGGAGCTGGAAATATTCCTGATTTCTATGCAGTATTTATGAATCCTACGGACTCGTGTCTGCACATTGGCCCTCTAAGTTTAAAAATATGTAATTTTAAGTGGACTTCGATACTCACACAGCGGCTGAGACGGACAGACAGACCAAGTTGAGGTCGAAGATAAGAGAAAATGCCTGGAGAGTCTGACTGGCATTCGTTCTTGATCCGTCTTATCTACACCGATATGTATCGAAATCAATAACCTGTCTCGAGTAGTTCGATTGGCTTCAAATACTACACAGTAGTTCTCTCTGCAGAACTAATATTTATACTTTTTACAAACACTGATAAACAGGAGAGCAGAGCAGCTGCGGCCCCGGGTTCGATCCCGCGCGCGGCCTCGCATTCATTGGCCGGGGATTATCGTGCCCTGCTTCCATGTGTTCAGCAGTCAGCGGAATGATGCGCTGGTTGTATCGCCGAAGGCATTCTGCCAGGGTGCCCACAGCTGTCATACTGGGCCTAAGCGCATTGAATTTAATAAAAGATACGTTTGCCAATGCAACGCAGCTGTTGTCTATGGTAGCAAGGCTGGCACAGCGGCTTTTAATGGGGTCCAAACCGCAAATCCTTGCCCCCTCGCAACCGTCTACAGGTTGTTGCATACCGCTCTGGAATTTCAGCATCTCTAGCAACAATTTTCAGTCGCTTTTCCAGGGGGGTCTTTCTCGAAAGCAACTTACGATAGACTAAGTAAAGATATTTGCAGATTTATGACCATAGAAATGCAACTTTTCGTTTCAGATACGACTTACGAACAGCGTAAGCCACGCAAAGTCTAAGTGAGTTTTGAGAAAGCGTCTTACGAGCAAACTTACGCTACACGTAAATTTCTTTCTTACGATCTAACTTACCATAGTTTCGAGAAACACCCCCCAGAGCTCTAGCTGCTCATAGTCGAAATCTGATAACCAACTGGAACTGTTCCTTCAGCTTCTGCTGCACTTCTGCAACGTCAACGAATCGAGTAGCAGTTGGATCTGAGGCCTTGGCGATTGCCATCTTTTCGCAGGCGATCTCTGGCGGCAGAGTTTCAACGCGATGATGAATGTTGTAAAGCATCTCTACTTTTGCATTCCGCAACCTTGCAATGTCCTTTGGATGTTCACCTCTGTCGAGTGCTTCGATCACAAGCCAGTGGCCTTCATTCGACAGCTTAGTCCAAAATTCATGGGGCTGATCTTGCTCCACCACAGCAGTTGCAAATGAAGCTGTGTACCAAATTGATGCTTGTTGGACTAAATTAGATGCCGCTGTGCCAGCCTTGCTACCATAGACAAAAGCTGCGTTGCATTGGCAAACGTATCTTGGATTAAACTCAATGCGGGTAAGCCCAAATGGACTGCAAAAAGCTAAATTAAAGTCATAAAAATGTTTAGCGTTCAATAAAGCCATTTTCCACTCTAAAAATCTGGGCGCCAACTCTGAAGCAGAAATTTTTTTTGGGAGAAAATCTCTAAAGAAGGGGGCAATTTGAGGGGCCGCAGACAGGAAGCGAACTCCATGAGGGCCCCCTGGCAACTCCGTGGCGTAAACTCTCTCTTCCTAAAGCATGAGAGAGAGAGAGGGGCGAATTCGGGGGGGGGGGGCAGAAAACATTGGCGCTCCGCAAACCGATAAAAAAGTTGGAAAGTACATCGAATTCGGCAAGCGAACAGGCCAGACCCTATACTAATCCAGAAATATTCGGCAATCTGTACTTTTCTGGGCTAACCAATATCTCCCTCGAAGGTTAAAGGGGTGCTTGTGGCCTCTAATTGCATTGTCGACTATTTTTGTCGCCTCATCATAATTGCTCAGGAAATCAGCAACCCGCTTATTTAGCAATTATCGATTAAAATCTCTAACCCTGTCTTCTCTGCCCTGCCATCTTTACCCTCACCTTACTTCTCTTATTTCCGTATAACTGTATTGACCTGTGTTTAGAATTTGATGACTCTACCCCCTCTACTGTACTCTCTCCACCCTCCAATCTACTCTCTCTACTCTACCCTGTCATGCTCTTCTACACTGTCAAACGCTGCAAGCAATATGCAAGAGAAACTCACCTCAGTCAGTCAGTCATCCTAGAGTCGGATGTATAGACAGTTAATGAAAAAAATCCATTGAGCGATAAGCAACTGATCTGTGTAAAAAAACTGTTGAACGTCCGATACGCCACTAGAAAAACTTTGTAAAGCCTTTTTTCCCCTATAATCTTTTTCTGTGGCCTATTTAGCTAGAAAAGTCTCGACCACGGAAGGGACGCGAGAGAGAGAAGGAAATCCCATACCCCAGGCCCAGACTCCAAAGCTGCATCTATATGCAAGGCATGGCCGTGATTGGCCCAGGGCCAATGGGCGGTGCAGTGTGCAAGCGCAGGGTACAGATAGCTGTGTTTAGCATTATAAACTGCAATTGGCGGAGCAGAGACCCAGCTGCAAGGCCTGATTGGATTTGAGAACGCAATTTTGCTTGCAATTGGCTTTGCAAAGAGGTACTTTTCGTATATAGTTAGTTAGCCTGTGGTTGGAGTCGGCAGCATTGGACCCACTTGAAGTAGCTTTGCCGCTACTTGAAGTAGCTTTGGCGCCCCTGGTGCTGGCGCCCCTGGTGCTGGCGCCCCTGGTGCTGGCGCCCCTGGTGCTGGCGCCCCTGGTGCTGGCGCCCCTGGTGCTGGCGCCCCTGGTGCTGGCGCCCCTGGTGCTGGCGCCCCTGGTGCTGGCGCCCCTGGTGCTGGCGCCCCTGGTGCTGGCGCCCCTGGTGCTGGCGCCCCTGGTGCTGGCGCCCCTGGTGCTGGCGCCCCTGGTGCTAAAGCCCCTGGTGCTGGCGCCCCTGGTGCTAAAGCCCCTGGTGCTAAAGCCCCTGGTGCTAAAGCCCCTGGTGCTAAAGCCCCTGGTGCTAAAGCCCCTGGTGCTAAAGCCCCTGGTGCTAAAGCCCCTGGTGCTAAAGCCCCTGGTGCTAAAGCCCCTGGTGCTAAAGCCCCTGGTGCTAAAGCCCCTGGTGCTAAAGCCCCTGGTGCTAAAGCCCCTGGTGCTAAAGCCCCTGGTGCTAAAGCCCCTGGTGCTAAAGCCCCTGGTGCTAAAGCCCCTGGTGCTAAAGCCCCTGGTGCTAAAGCCCCTGGTGCGAAAGCCCCTGGTGCTAAAGCCCCTGGTGCTAAAGCCCCTGGTGCTAAAGCCCCTGGTGCTAAAGCCCCTGGTGCTAAAGCCCCTGGTGCTAAAGCCCCTGGTGCTAAAGCCCCTGGTGCTAAAGCCCCTGGTGCTAAAGCCCCTGGTGCTGGCGCCCCTGGTGCTGGCGCCCCTGGTGCTGGCGCCCCTGGTGCTAAAGCCCCTGGTGCTGGCGCCCCTGGTGCTGGCGCCCCTGGTGCTGGCGCCCCTGGTGCTAAAGCCCCTGGTGCTGGCGCCCCTGGTGCTAAAGCCCCTGGTGCTGGCGCCCCTGGTGCTAAAGCCCCTGGTGCTGGCGCCCCTGGTGCTAAAGCCCCTGGTGCTGGCGCCCCTGGTGCTGGCGCCCCTGGTGCTGGCGCCCCTGGTGCTAAAGCCCCTGGTGCTGGCGCCCCTGGTGCTGGCGCCCCTGGTGCTGGCGCCCCTGGTGCTGGCGCCCCTGGTGCTGGCGCCCCTGGTGCTGGCGCCCCTGGTGCTGGCGCCCCTGGTGCTGGCGCCCCTGGTGCTGGCGCCCCTGGTGCTGGCGCCCCTGGTGCTGGCGCCCCTGGTGCTGGCGCCCCTGGTGCTGGCGCCCCTGGTGCTGGCGCCCCTGGTGCTGGCGCCCCTGGTGCTGGCGCCCCTGGTGCTGGCGCCCCTGGTGCTAAAGCCCCTGGTGCTGGCGCCCCTGGTGCTAAAGCCCCTGGTGCTAAAGCCCCTGGTGCTAAAGCCCCTGGTGCTAAAGCCCCTGGTGCTAAAGCCCCTGGTGCTAAAGCCCCTGGTGCTAAAGCCCCTGGTGCTAAAGCCCCTGGTGCTAAAGCCCCTGGTGCTAAAGCCCCTGGTGCTAAAGCCCCTGGTGCTAAAGCCCCTGGTGCTAAAGCCCCTGGTGCTAAAGCCCCTGGTGCTAAAGCCCCTGGTGCTAAAGCCCCTGGTGCTAAAGCCCCTGGTGCTAAAGCCCCTGGTGCTAAAGCCCCTGGTGCTAAAGCCCCTGGTGCTAAAGCCCCTGGTGCTAAAGCCCCTGGTGCTAAAGCCCCTGGTGCTAAAGCCCCTGGTGCTAAAGCCCCTGGTGCTAAAGCCCCTGGTGCGAAAGCCCCTGGTGCTAAAGCCCTGGTGCTAAAGCCCCTGGTGCTAAAGCCCCTGGTGCTAAAGCCCCTGGTGCTAAAGCCCCTGGTGCTAAAGCCCTGGTGCTAAAGCCCCTGGTGCTAAAGCCCCTGGTGCTAAAGCCCCTGGTGCTGGCGCCCCTGGTGCTGGCGCCCCTGGTGCTGGCGCCCCTGGTGCTAAAGCCCCTGGTGCTGGCGCCCCTGGTGCTGGCGCCCCTGGTGCTGGCGCCCCTGGTGCTAAAGCCCCTGGTGCTGGCGCCCCTGGTGCTAAAGCCCTGGTGCTGGCGCCCCTGGTGCTAAAGCCCCTGGTGCTGGCGCCCCTGGTGCTAAAGCCCCTGGTGCTGGCGCCCCTGGTGCTGGCGCCCCTGGTGCTGGCGCCCCTGGTGCTAAAGCCCTGGTGCTGGCGCCCCTGGTGCTGGCGCCCCTGGTGCTGGCGCCCCTGGTGCTGGCGCCCCTGGTGCTGGCGCCCCTGGTGCTGGCGCCCCTGGTGCTGGCGCCCCTGGTGCTGGCGCCCCTGGTGCTGGCGCCCCTGGTGCTGGCGCCCCTGGTGCTGGCGCCCCTGGTGCTGGCGCCCCTGGTGCTGGCGCCCCTGGTGCTGGCGCCCCTGGTGCTGGCGCCCCTGGTGCTGGCGCCCCTGGTGCTGGCGCCCCTGGTGCTAAAGCCCCTGGTGCTGGCGCCCCTGGTGCTAAAGCCCCTGGTGCTAAAGCCCCTGGTGCTAAAGCCCCTGGTGCTAAAGCCCCTGGTGCTAAAGCCCCTGGTGCTAAAGCCCCTGGTGCTAAAGCCCCTGGTGCTAAAGCCCCTGGTGCTAAAGCCCCTGGTGCTAAAGCCCCTGGTGCTAAAGCCCCTGGTGCTAAAGCCCCTGGTGCTAAAGCCCCTGGTGCTAAAGCCCCTGGTGCTAAAGCCCCTGGTGCTAAAGCCCCTGGTGCTAAAGCCCCTGGTGCTAAAGCCCCTGGTGCGAAAGCCCCTGGTGCTAAAGCCCCTGGTGCTAAAGCCCTGGTGCTAAAGCCCCTGGTGCTAAAGCCCCTGGTGCTAAAGCCCCTGGTGCTAAAGCCCCTGGTGCTAAAGCCCCTGGTGCTAAAGCCCCTGGTGCTAAAGCCCCTGGTGCTAAAGCCCCTGGTGCTAAAGCCCCTGGTGCTAAAGCCCCTGGTGCTAAAGCCCCTGGTGCTAAAGCCCCTGGCGCTAAAGCCTTTGCTGCTAAAATCCCTATTGCCAAAAGCCTCTGGTGCTAAAGCCTTTGCTGCTAAAATCCCTCTTGCCAAAGCCCCTGGTGCTACAGCCCCTGGTGCTTCAGCCCCTGGTTCTTAAGTCCCTGAGGCTACAGTTCCTGGTGCCAAAACCCCTTTGGTGCCACGCGCCTGTTTCTGAAGTCCCTGATGCTGGTCTGCTTGAGCCAACTATTATAAGAAATTTTTGCATTTTTTTAACGATAATAAATAATATTGCACCAAATTGGGTATATACTTAATACGCTACTGCCATCGACAGTAAGCTTTCTGCAGTTTTTTTAGAGTGAACTACCAAGCTTAATGGTTGAGTATTCAATCTTCATTAAATGAAATTATTTTCCGGTTTTAATTTAATTGAATATTGTCAGGGAAACTCGCATCAAGGATCGAAATTTAGAATATTAGAAACAGGACATATAGAAATCCGATATGTATCGATAGAATGATTAGCAGGGCATATACTTGCATTACTTTCGTTCAATTTTTAAACCATGCCAACTAAACAAAACTACGTTAACTATAAAAATTTAGTGAATTGAAAATAATGATAATTTGGGATTCACGCAGAAGAAGGGATTATGTCGAATTAAATATTAGTAGTCATGGACAGCAAAAAAACTAACGTCGCAAGCAGGATTCGAACCTGCGCGGGGAAACCCCATTGGATTTCTAGTCCAACGCCTTAACCACTCGGCCATCGCGACATGTCCAATCGCAGTGTCTAAAGTGTTATTTGAAAGTTTTCTGTTCGTTATGGCGATGAACCAATATAAATTGGGTAATGTTAATGTACTAAAAATAAAATATCTTTCGCCCCACCCAGCCAGCAGACCATCAAAATGCAAGCAATGGCTGCACATACAGAACAGTAGAGACTGCTGCCAACTTTGCTAGAGCCTGGATGCAGTATAGCTACGATTTTATAGAGGTGCTGGTGCTGGCACAACTGATGCTTGCTAAAGCCTCTGGTGCTAAAGCCTCTGGTGCTAAAGCCTCTGGTGCTAAAGCCTCTGGTGCTAAAGCCTCTGGTGCTAAAGCCTCTGGTGCTAAAGCCCCTGGTGCTAAAGCCTCTGGTGCTAAAGCCTCTGGTGCTAAAGCCTCTGGTGCTAAAGCCTCTGGTGCTAAAGCCTCTGGTGCTAAAGCCCATTGGCGCTAAAGCCTCTGGGGCCAATTTTATAAAGCCTTGATAATAGATAAAAATCGATGGAACCGTTGATTTTATCATGTGCTATCACTTTTATAAAGAAGTGATAGAAAATCTGTCCACTGCGGGCATCCTGCCATAGACATTTTGCGCTGTTGCCAAGATAGGATAAATGGATTTTATAAAACTTGTATCGGCCCACCATTGATGAAAAACTAGCGATAAAATCATACGATTTTCAATCCTGCTTGTGACTAGGATAAGTCTTCATCATCATCATGGATTTTATTCAAATTTGGGATGTTGAGGACGATCGGCGCACAACCGGGCTCCTCGAGTGTTCATTCACCGCGAATTTTTCGACGGCGCGAATGACTTTGTCCAGCGCTTCCGCCTCAATCGTGCCACGTTCGAGGACCTAGAGCGCAGGATCGGTCCGGTCCTGCTCCATCCCACTCGTCGAAACGGGGCCCTCACGCCTACGCACCAAATTTTGACGTTGTCCTTTTGCTGTTGTCTTTCTTTTTAAGGGTCGCGCTTCTTATATTTTTCCACGAGACGTCGCGCAAGTGTTGAGGACGAATGTCCTCTTTGAAGCCATTCGCCTTTAGGACGTCTAAAATTTTCTGCCAGGCTTCGTTCTTTCTTCTCGAACCGTCGGCAAAGTTGGCGAAGCTTCCAAAGACGATCTCCTTACGGTGAAGAATCTCCCGTAGCAGAAGTAGCTTTTGCTCTTTATTAGAGAACATCTTTGCTTAGATTAATGTAAGATCGTATTATAGGCAAAGATTTAGAGTGAAAGAGCTGTATGCTGAGCGGCGTTGGTACCACTTGACCAAATTAGACTGACGAGACGTCTATGGGAGAACTTCCAAATTTGGGACTAAATAAAGTTCTTTCCATTCATACCCTTTCACGCACTGGTTGATTAATTACCATGCTGACTCAGTTTTCATCATGGCTTTATAAAATAGGATTTCAATCGGTTGATAACTGGTGGGCCATCTGCAATTTTTAACCATACATTTTTTACCAAGGCGTTATAAAATTGGCCCCTGGTACAAAGCTTCTGATGCTGATCCCATTGACGGTACCACCAGACCCCCGTCCCCTATTTAAGTTGCTGCATTTATATAGTTTTGCTAAACAGTTCAAACAAAAATTAATCTTCTAAATATATGCACAGATCCAGTCTATATTCTAAATTAACTATCGAGTAAATTGAAATATTTGCTTTGAGACAGATGCTAATTGAATTGTACTTTAATATCAAGCTATGGTACGCAGATGACGCATACATGTGTACAAGCTACGTGTATTGGGCATTGGATGGATTAGCTGCGTGACATCCCACAGAAACCAAAAGTCCTGGCAGTAGCTGACTGTACTGTAGGCCGCTGTACACCTCTATCCCATTGCTATACGTCCTGCCTCAAATCCCATTGGCATAAAATTGAGTCAGTGCAGAGTAGGACCGCGGGTGTTTGGGCAAACGGAGGAGCAGGGTTTGAACAGAGGATCAATGTTGCCATGGCAACCGCAATGCTTCCCGGGAGAGGCCGGGGGAGGCGGCCATGCATCGCATGCACGCGACGCTGAGGAATCAAGCATAAGGAAGCGAGGGGAGGAGGGAGGCTACCATAATTAGAGAGAAAGCGAAAACAGACCTTGGACCGTGAGCTATATTGCTGTGTGTCACCTGCATCAGCTGTAATTTTTGTTTGCAGCAACTTATTAATATTGCGATATTTCAGTCTTGAAAAGTTCGGGTAAGTTTATTTCGATTATTAACTGTTGGCTTAGGTATACTCGTACAATTGCGATAACAAAAATCTGTATGCTATCTGGGGGATGCTTGCTATCTGGGGGATGCTTGCTATCTGGGGGATGCTTGCTCTCTGGGGGATGCTTGCTCTCTGGGGGATGCTTGCTCTCTGGGGGATGCTTGCTCTCTGGGGGATGCTTGCTATCTGGTCTGGGGGAGGCTTGCTATCTGGGGGATGCTTGCTCTCTGGGGGATGCTTGCTATCTGGTCTGGGGGATGCTTGCTCTCTGGGGGATGCTTGCTCTCTGGGGGATGCTTGCTATCTGGTCTGGGGGAGGCTTGCTATCTGGGGGATGCTTGCTCTCTGGGGGATGCTTGCTATCTGGTCTGGGGGAGGCTTGCTATCTGGGTGATGCTTGCTATCTGGGGGATGCTTGCTATCTGGGAGATGCTTGCTATCTGGGGGATGCTTGCTATCTGGGAGATGCTTGCTATCTGGGGGATGCTTGCTATCTGGGGGATGCTTGCTATCTGGGGGATGCTTGCTATCTGGTCTGGGGGATGCTTGCTATCTGGGGGATGCTTGCTATCTGGGGGATGCTTGCTATCTGGGGGATGCTTGCTATCTGGGGGATGCTTGCTATCTGGTCTGGGGGATGCTTGCTATCTGGGGGATGCTTGCTATCTGGTCTGGGGGATGCTTGCTATCTGGGGGATGCTTGCTATCTGGGGGATGCTTGCTATCTGGGTGATGCTTGCTATCTGGGAGATGCTTGCTATCTGAGGGATGCTTGCTATTTGGGGGATGCTTGCTATCTGGGGGATGCTTGCTATCGGGGGATGCTTGCTATCTGGGGGATGCTTGCTATCTGGGGGATGCTTGCTATCTGGGTGATGCTTGCTATCGGGGGATGCTTGCGTTCTGGGGGATGCTTTCAATTTAGGGTGAATGTCTGTAATCTTTGTGAGGGCTTTATTTTCTGTCTTCCTTTTGTTGCTTTTAGAAGCAAGAGATTCAAAATCTCTTGAAAATCTCAGAGCATCTTTGTTCATGACAGTTTTAATCGAATAAGGTGATTCATAAAACTAAAGAAGGAATTGGTTCTTAAAAAATGTGCTTCTTTAAATGGATTTGTACATTGGGGCTGCGCGGAGGTCTCAAATCTTGCGAAAATTTACTCATATTTCTGCCAATTCTATCTACGGTTTCATTTTGTGTCTACGGTCCATATAGCACCCCTCTGGGCGTCTGCAATATAGCTTAGTCAGCGTGTCCCACAACCTGGGGTGCTCAAAAACCGCCTTCGTCATTTCTCCACCTCCTCTCTCTTTCCGCGTACCACCTTAAAGCCTTACAGACGTCAGACCGCATACAACGCGCAATTTCGGTGCAATTTTGGGTTGCTGTTTACACAAAATGCTTATCCCTCATGCCTTCACCAACTGCTCTGACAATTGACATTATACCGAAGGCAGTGAACGTACGTGCAAAGGTATGAATTTAGTACGCACAGTTCTCTCTCTCCTCTACTATAGCTCTCTTACCCTTCTCTCTGTCTCAACAATGCAGTGAATCTTGTGGCACCACCTAGTCATAAGCCTACTCTGAGATCTTTCTACAATCTTTCCAACCCTCTCCGGTTTTTGAGCAGAGATTGATAGCCGCCCGGCCCCGCTGCAGTGGTGTAGGAGGGGAACAAAAACAACTGCTTGGATTTCTTGCAGAACCAATGAGCAATGAATGGACAAGAAAATGGCCTCATATTTAGGCGTGTCTCTCCGGCTTATAATAGATTTGCTTCTTAGAACTTGAAGGAACTGCATTGCCGTTATATTCACCCCTCCCCATAGAGACATGCTGTGCCTCGACGAAAGCACCCCGGTGATTATGGCGCTGTCACTGCTGGGGGCAGTCTCTCTCATCGTTGGTGGCAGCCTGTGGGGCAACGGCGACTCGAAGGGGATCGCCTCGCAGACTGCTGCTGGCATCGGGCTCCTGTGCGCCAGCCTGCTGCTGCTGCTCCTGGCCGGCCTGGGCTGCTGGTGCAACCGCTGCTTCTGCACTCCGGAGCGAAAGTCATCGATAGCTAAGCGGTTCTACGCCCGCGGCGGCGACTCCAAGAAGCCGAGCAACGGCGACGCCGAAGCCGGCAGCGTCGACGAGGACACGGCCGACTGCGGCTCGCTCGGCTCCTCGTTTCGATCGTTTCGCAGCTTCCGTCGGGCGTCGAGTCGTCGGCTGTCGCGCAGCGCCGGCAGCCTTCGTCGCGACAGGGTCCGGCCTTCCGCCGCGCAGGCAGCCACGTCCGCGGGATCGCCCGCTGGAGCAGCGGCAGCAGCGGCAGACGCGGAGGCGATACCAGAACAGCCGGAGCCTCCATCTGGTGTTGATGCTACCGCGGCATCGCAGCAGCAGCCGTCCTCACAGCAGGAGCAACTGCAACAGCAGCCAGCACTTCAGCAGACATCCATAGATGATGTCTCTGTTGGAGAAGACTCGACGTCAGCAGCGGAGGCGGCCACTGCAGCTGACAAAACAGCGGTGGCGACGCCTGCGTCAACTGAATCGCTGCGAGACTCTGCGCCAGTCAGCTGCTGAAACCAAGGGTGACCTGCGGTGACGTAACGTGACGTAACGTCACACACACCATCCGCATTGGTTAAACCTGTGTGCAGTGTACTGTACCAGTAATAATCACCCTATGTTTTGCAATTGTTCTACATACAGTCTCCGTCTTGTATATGCGCCTTTCTGAACTGTTTGTATAATTACTGCTGCGTGAATTTGAACCGACTGAACGTTGATAATGCATGCATGTAATTCATTTTCGAGTCTACTAAAATTTTTGGTAATTAAATCGCGAATATAGACCCATTATTTGTGTCTTGAACTTGTCATTTTTAACACGGAATACGAGCTATCGTGGTGTCTCGCTTCTCTCAAGCCAGCACTTATTGTCTGTCCACTTTTCTGCGCATTAATGAAGAATCAAAGATTATATTACTATATTATAGGTTATGAATTAACAGAATGACTATAATAACGTCAATTTAAGTCTGCAGTATATTTGATTGGAGCTATGAGAGATACAACGTACACCTGCCACTAAGCTGCCAAATGCATGTTCGAGTACTTATTGACACCCGTGTGATGTAAAATATCCATCATGTTGCCTAAGTGTAAGGACTACTCAACAACTGTTGTTAAGTTGTCCTTGGTAACTTCTTTGGTTTTAATCATCATGAACTGCATGTATTTTTCAACTTTTTCTGTAAGCGATCGCGTATAGAGAATGCCAAATCCCAGTGCCGATTTTATTGTATACTGCACACAATGCGCTTATGCTCACAGGGCAATGTGTGCCAGCTTCAATTCTGTCTTCTGGTCAGAGTTTTCTATAATTTTAACTCTCATTAGTCACCTATAACAGTGTATGCAGGTGTACTTGGCTATCTGAAGCGTTTTTATCTTGCTGATTACTGCCAACTGTACCATGGTTTATTTGTAAAGGTTAGATTAAAACTTTACTCACGCCTACTAATTGCACAGCCATTTCTATTTACGCTTGAAATGCGCGCTTAAAACGTCTTTAACCGACGTGACGTAATATGATTAAAAGTCCATGTTTGTTTAGCTGTAGTTCTATATAAATCGAGCGTATGAGCGTAAACCTTGCATATTGTGAGACTCTTAAACCTCGCTGAACCACTTCTCATGCGAGAGCATGTGAAAAACCTGACCAAAACTGACACGCCTGACAACCAACAACTAATGATACACCTGACAACTGACACACCTCACAACAACTGCCACAGCTCACAACAACTGACACACCTCACAACAACTGCCACAGCTCACAACAACTGACACACCTCACAACAACTGACACACCTCACAACAACTGACACACCTCACAACAACTGACACACCTCACAACAACTGACACACCTCACAACAACTGACACACCTCACAACAACTGGCACACCTCACAACAACTAACACACCTCACAACAACTAACACACCCCACAACAACTGGCACACCTCACAACAACTAACACACCTCACAACAACTGGCACACCTCACAACAACTAACACACCTCACAACAACTGACACACCTGACAACAACTGACACACCTCACAAATGACACCTCAAAACAATTTAAACACCTAACAACAACTGAAGGAACCAACAATAATCAATGAAAACCCCACAGAATAATCAAACGTGATTTTCTAAAAAAGTACCATAAGCGCTCGTCGACACACCACCAGATAAGATGTTAGTTGAGCCATAAAAGTACTCGACCTGACATACCAGCTGGAAAAATTGGCCACATAATGGTGCGCGGCGATGCCAGAATCTCCTAAAAATACCTGAAATTCTGGACGGCTACCCAGAAAGCACTCGAAAGCAGCAGACATAATTGACACTCTGATGTCGTCGCAAGAGTTTCTGTATTTGAAAACAAATTCCAATTAATTCACTCCCAACCAAAAGTAAACTTTTGTTATAAAGTGTTTAGAAGCGAGGTGAACTCTCAGGTCACGATGGAAGGATGGGGCCGATGGCCGCACGGGTGCCGGCGCTTCACGAAGTTATTGACGTAGGCCGGCTCGCCTCTGGGATCGTGAGCAGCGCCCGACGCCTCCTCTGGCGCAGTCCAGAACGGCATCCGGGCCGTCTCGTTGCGCTCCGACTCGCGCGTCATCCAGCGGGCGAGGGGGGCGTCGAAGCACTCGGATAGTTGGGGCTCCAGGTTGCCGCTGGGCAGTAGGACTACATCATCCTGGTGCCCCGTCAGGTGAATGATGGGCTTCAGCAGGAACCGGGTCACCCTGCAGAGTTGATAAATATGGTTTGAAGAGTAGAGCTTTAATTGCTGGCTCAAAAACTGCATAAGAGTCAATGCTAAAAATCCCCTGTGATGCTCAATCTACCTGTTCAATACTCAATCTACCTGTTCGACACTCAATCTACCTGTTTGATACTCAATCCACTTGTTTGATACTCCATCTACCTGTTCGATACTCAATCTACCTGTTTCGATACTCAATCTACCTGTTTCGATACTCAATCCACCTGTTTGTTTGATACTCAATCTACCTGTTTCGATACTCAATCCACCTGTTTTGATACTCAATCTACCTGTTTCGATACTCAATCCACCTGTTTGATACTCAATCCACCTGTTTGATACTCAATCTACCTGTTCGATACTCAATCCACCTGTTCGATACTCAATCCACCTGTTTCGATACTCAATCTACCTGTTCGATACTCAATCCACCTATTTGATACTCAATCCACCTGTTTGATACTCAATCTACCTGTTTCGATACTCAATCCACCTGTTCGATACTCAATCCACCTGTTTCGATACTCAATCCACCTGTTTGATACTCAATCTACCTGTTCGATACTCAATCCACCTGTTCGATACTCAATCCACCTGTTTCGATACTCAATCTACCTGTTCGATACTCAATCTACCTGTTCGATACTCAATCTACCTGTTCGATACTCAATCCACCTGTTTGATACTCAATCTACCTGTTCGATACTCAATCTACCTGTTCGATACTCAATCTACCTGTTCGATACTCAATCTACCTGTTCGATACTCAATCTACCTGTTCGATACTCAATCTACCTGTTTGATACTCAATCTACCTGTTCGATACTCAATCTACCTGTTCGATACTCAATCCACCTGTTTGATACTCAATCTACCTGTTCGATACTCAATCTACCTGTTTCGATACTCAATCCACCTGTTCGATACTCAATCCACCTGTTTCGATACTCAATCCACCTGTTTGATACTCAATCTACTTGTTCAATACTCAATCTACTTGTTCAATACTCAATCCACCTGTTTGATACTCAATCTACTTGTTCAATACTCAATCCACCTGTTCGATACTCAATCTACCTGTTCGATACTCAATTTACCTGTTTGATACTCAATCCACCTGTTCGATACTCAATCTACTTGTTTGATACTCAATCTACTTGTTCAATACTCAATCTACTTGTTCGATACTCAATCTACCTGTTCGATACTCAATCTACCTGTTCGATACTCAATTCACCTCGAGAACAAACTCCCCCAGCGCCAACCCGAATGCCCTGAGCACTCACCTGCTCATGTTAAGCACTAATGCGTAGCTCATTCTAGCGGGGAAGTAGCGCAGGATTTCGCCAAACTGCGACACAGTGTCCGTGCGGACGTGATTCATGCCGAGACCCGTGGCGTCGAACACCAATACTAGAGAGTGCTGGCTCTCAGGAATGGTCTTTTCAGCCTCTTTGACAATGAGAATCATGTGCAGCAGGTAGTCCCGTACCTGTTCGGGCTGGGTGCCGGTCTCAAAGTCCTGATTAAGGCAGGTGTACAGCACTGGCTTACCGCAGCGGTCAAAGCCCACCTGAAGTTCAGATGCCATGGGGGGAGAGTTGGACGCGATTAGACAAATGGGATCAAACTGTTAAAAATAAAGTTTGAGTCGCAAACTGGATGGGATCATAAACTGGATGGGATCATAAACTGGATGGGATCACAAACTGGATGGGATCATAAACTGGATGGGATCATAAACTGGATGAGATCATAAAACGGATAAGATAATAAACTGGATGGGATCATAAACTGGATGGGATCATAAACTGGATGGGATCATAAAACGGATAGGATAATAAACTGGATGGGATCATAAACTGGATGGGATCATAAACTGTATGGGATCAGTAAAACGGATAGGATAATAAACTGGATGGGATAATAAACTGGATGGGATAATAAACTGGATGGGATCATAAACTGGATGGGATCATAAACTGTATGGGATCATAAACTGGATGGGATCATAAACTGGATGGGATCACAAACTGGATAGGATCATACACTTGATGGCATAACAAACCGAATGAGATCTGTAGGCGGCCAAACAGTTTTAAAAAACAATAAGGTTTACAAGCCCGTGCACTAGCTAGTCATAAATCATAGCTCACCTGACGGAAGCTGTGAAATCCAGGCCGTTGAGTGCACACCTTGCAGGACACGCTGGTATCCAAGGTGTACTTCTGATGCACAGTCCGGGCTACCGTCAGGCGCTCCGAGGCGCGCACGAAGTCACAGTTGCACCTGGCGAGCAGTCGGCTCAGGAAATCGTCTCCAAGAAAGATTTTGCTTTCAGTCTGCAAATTTTAATTGAGGGCTTCAACCTGGCTAACAGGTGAGGCTGGTGTCTAACAGGTAAAACTGGTGTCTAACAGGTGAAACTGGTGCCTAACATGTGTTACTGGTGTCTAACAGGTGAAACTAGTGTCTAACAGGTTGAATCCTTATCTAACAGGTTGAATTCTTACCTGTATCTAACAGGTTGAATCCTTATCTAACAGGTTGAATTCTTACCTGTATCTAACAGGTTGAATTCTTACCTGTTTCTAACAGGTTGAATCCTTATCTAACAATCCTTATCTAACACCACCAGGTCGCTGAGTGGAGTTACCTGACTCATGCCATGCAGCACAGGACTCTCAGTCAGCTCACTGCCGTTCTGTTTTTTGCTCTTCTGCTGTTCCTGCTGCGCAGCCAGCGCCTGCTTCAGGTGCTCCTTGAAAGAGGCGAGCAGCTCCGAGGCCTTGAGAAAGTTCCTGTCGCAGCAGGGGCAGCAGGTACGCTGCATCACGGGCTCCGAGGTCTCCTGCATTCGGCGACGAAATTTCGCCGACACCGAGGCCGGAGAAGTGGCTGTTGAGGAGTCCTCGCTGACCGCGGCGGAGTCCTCGCTGGACGACTGCGAGGTGCTGCTGACGCCGCCGAGACTCTCGGGCGGAATTGGAGTTGAAGTCGACGGCATGGCACTGCACTGAGCTTTGTGCGTGAGTACTTTTAACCCGCCCGTAAACAGCTGAGCTTGGGCTATGCTCAAATGAAGCGATTGAGCTGGTTGAAATTTGTCTATCGATTAGTCTATGGCAATTGGGCAGTGAATATACGCTCGTAGTACGTGCAGATTGAAGCACTTTGATAATTTTTGCACCTTACATATGTACATGTAAATGCACGTTACAGCTCTACCGATATAGGATATAATGAGTAGGGTGTAGGATAAAATTTCTACTGATCCCTAGTCAGCTGATCGTGACCCCAACGGAATCTCTAGTCAGCTGATCGTGACCCCAACGGAATCTCTAGTCAGCTGATCAGTGACCTAGCAGTAGCTCTAGACAGCTGATCAGTGACCCAGTGTAGTATCTCTAGTCAGCTGATCAGTGACCTCAAGAAGATCTCTAGTCAGCTGATCAGTGACCCAGCAGTATCTCTGGACAGCTGATCAGTGACCCAGCAGTATCTCTAGTCAGCTGATCAGTGACCTCAACAAGATCTCTAGACAGCTGATCAGTGACCCAGCAGTATCTCTAGTCAGCTGATCAGTGACCTCAACAAGATCTCTAGTCAGCTGATCAGTGACCCAGCAGTATCTCTAGTCAGCTGATCAGTGACCTCAACAAGATCTCTAGACAGCTGATCAGTGACCCAGCAGTATCTCTAGTCAGCTGATCAGTGACCTCAACAAGATCTCTAGTCAGCTGATCAGTGACCCAGCAGTATCTCTAGTCAGCTGATCAGTGACCTCAACAAGATCTCTAGACAGCTGATCAGTGACCTCAACAAGATCTCTAGACAGCTGATCAGTGACCTCAACAAGATCTCTAGACAGCTGATCAGTGACCTCAACAAGATCTCTAGTCAGCTGATCAGTGACCCAGCAGTATCTCTAGTCAGCTGCTCAGTGACCTCAACAAGATCTCTAGACAGCTGATCAGTGACCTCAACAAGATCTCTAGAGAGCTGATCAGTGACCCAGCAGTATCTCTAGTCAGCTGCTCAGTGACCTCAACAAGATCTCTAGAGAGCTGATCAGTGACCCAGCAGTACTGTACATGTACAAGCGTATATGTAAAGCTGTGTATATTAGCACTCTTAAAAAGTGCAAAAGACATGCAGTCGTTCTAAAAGTGCAAACCCGAAGACTATAGCTGGTATAACTGGGGCTTGGAGTAGAGAATACTCGTAATGTTTCAGAGCTATTTTTAGTCTACCTAATTTCTGACCGCCCTAACATTTTTCCCACGCTCAAACAGGGTGTACATTGAGGAAAACTACCTAATTATTTTGAAACTGGCTAAAGATGAATTATTTCTTTATAAAAATTACACTTTACAATGTATACATGTAGGCCTGAAAACTTCGACCAGCAAAGTATATCTAATTCCGCCCTCAGGTCCTTTGAAACTTCACGAATCACTCCTCTCTTGTCTCTCCTCACCTCTACTCTCTTGTCTCTCCTCACCTCTACTCTCTTGTCTCTCCTCACCTCTACTCTCTTGTCTCTCCTCATCTCTACTCTCTTGTCTCTCCTCACCTCTACTCTCTTGTCTCTCCTCACCTCTACTCTCTTGTCTCTCCTCACCTCTACTCTCTTGTCTCTCCTCACCTCTACTCTCTTGTCTCTCCTCATCTCTACTCTCTTGTCTCTCCTCACCTCTACTCTTTTTTCTCTCCTCATCTCTACTCTTTTTTCTCTCCTCACCTCTACTCTCTTGTCTCTCCTCACCTCTACTCTCTTGTCCCTCCTCACCTCTACTCTCTTGTCTCTCCTCATCTCTACTCTCTTGTCTCTCCTCACCTCTACTCTTTTGTCTCTCCTCATCTCTACTCTCTTGTCTCTCCTCACCTCTACTCTCTTGTCTCTCCTCACCTCTACTCTCTAGTCTCTCCTCACCTCTACTCTCTTGTCTCTCCTCACCTCTACTCTCTTGTCTCTCCTCATCTCTACTCTCTTGTCTCTCCTCACCTCTACTCTTTTTTCTCTCCTCATCTCTACTCTCTTGTCTCTCCTCACCTCTACTCTCTTGTCTCTCCTCACCTCTACTCTCTTGTCTCTCCTCATCTCTACTCTCTTGTCTCTCCTCACCTCTACTCTCTTGTCTCTCCTCACCTCTACTCTTTTTTCTCTCCTCATCTCTACTCTTTTTTCTCTCCTCACCTCTACTCTCTTGTCTCTCCTCACCTCTACTCTCTTGTCTCTCCTCACCTCTACTCTTTTGTTTCTCCTCATCTCTACTCTCTTGTCTCTCCTCACCTCTACTCTCTTGTCTCTCCTCACCTCTACTCTCTTGTCTCTCCTCACCTCTACTCTCTTGTCTCTCCTCACCTCTACTCTCTTGTCTCTCCTCACCTTTACTCTCTTGTCTCTCCTCACCTCTACTCTTTTGTCTCTCCTCACCTCTACTCTCTTGTCTCTCCTCACCTCTACTCTCTTGTCTCTCCTCACCTCTACTCTCTTGTCTCTCCTCACCTCTACTCTCTTGTCTCTCCTCACCTCTACTCTTTTGTCTCTCCTCACCTCTACTCTCTTGTCTCTCCTCACCTCTACTCTCTTGTCTCTCCTCACCTCTACTCTCTTGTCTCTCCTCACCTCTACTCTCTTGTCTCTCCTCACCTCTACTCTCTTGTCTCTCCTCACCTCTACTCTCTTGTCTCTCATCATCTCTACTCTCTTGTCTCTCCTCACCTCTACTCTCTTGTCTCTCCTCACCTCTACTCTCTTGTCTCTCCTCACCTCTACTCTCTTGTCTCTCCTCACCTCTACTCTCTTGTCTCTCCTCACCTCTACTCTCTTGTCTCTCCTCACCTCTACTCTCTTGTCTCTCCTCACCTCTACTCTCTTGTCCCTCCTCACCTCTACTCTCTTGTCTCTCCTCACCTCTACTCTCTTGTCCCTCCTCACCTCTACTCTCTTGTCTCTCCTCACCTCTACTCTCTTGTCTCTCCTCACCTCTACTCTCTTGTCTCTCCTCACCTCTACTCTCTTGTCTCTCCTCACCTCTACTCTTTTGTCTCTCCTCACCTCTACTCTCTTGTCTCTCCTCACCTCTACTCTCTTGTCTCTCCTCACCTCTACTCTCTTGTCTCTCCTCACCTCTACTCTCTTGTCTCTCCTCACCTCTACTCTCTTGTCTCTCCTCACCTCTACTCTCTTGTCTCTCATCATCTCTACTCTCTTGTCTCTCCTCACCTCTACTCTCTTGTCTCTCCTCACCTCTACTCTCTTGTCTCTCCTCACCTCTACTCTCTTGTCTCTCCTCACCTCTACTCTCTTGTCTCTCCTCACCTCTACTCTCTTGTCTCTCCTCACCTCTACTCTCTTGTCCCTCCTCACCTCTACTCTCTTGTCTCTCCTCACCTCTACTCTCTTGTCCCTCCTCACCTCTACTCTCTTGTCTCTCCTCACCTCTACTCTCTTGTCTCTCCTCACCTCTACTCTCTTGTCCTCATCTCTACTCTCTTGTCCTTCCTCACCTCTCCTCTATTGTTTCTCCATTTAACGTTTATGTCTCATCTCAGCTACCTACTATCTAATCTCCTCTCATTTTTCTCTTATCTCAATTCTCTTTCTTCTCTCCCCTATTCTGGTCCGCAGTCTTGCCTCAGCACTAGAGAAAGATAAGAAAAAGAAAAAAAACGGTTATTGAAGACTGTTAAACTACTATCGTTTTTTCTCTTCAAATCCACACAAGTGATTTCAGCGCATTCGAAATCAATAAGCCAACGCCTAACTAGATGTATTTAGCTCTACAACAGCCCGCATCTCAAGCACTCTGACACAAGTCTGTCAATCAAGGCGTCTCTTATTGGCAGCAAACAGAATTATTTATTTATCGCCCTTGCTAGCCATGTAGGTGAGGGTGCACCGGCCGCAGTAGTTCCTGTTGGCGTGGCTGGCCATGAACACGCCGGCGCCGCACTGCTCTCCAGGGCACTCCCGGCGCAGGCGGGTGATCTTGCCGCTGTCCTCAACCTTGTAGAACTTGAGCACAGACAGCTTGACCTTCTTCTTCTTGTGCTTGATCTTCTTAGGCGTGGAGTAGTTCTTCTTTTTGCGCTTCTTGCCGCCACCGCGCAGCCGCAGGACCAGGTGCAAGGTGGACTCCTTCTGGATATTGTAGTCAGATAGAGTCCTGCCATCCTCCAGCTGCTTGCCGGCGAAGATCAGGCGCTGCTGATCGGGTGGGATGCCCTCCTTGTCCTGGATTTTTGCTTTCACATTGTCGATGGTGTCGCTAGGCTCAACCTCAAGTGTGATGGTCTTGCCTGTTAGGGTCTTGACAAATATTTGCATAGTGGACAGTCAAACTGATGAAGCTTGGCATGCATTTATTATTGAGATAGACTACTGCTAGTAATACTGCAACATTGACTCTAAAAATCGATAATATAACAATTTTACTGCTATGTATATAAAACAAAACATTTAGCTTAATAAACAGATTCAATGCCTTTTTATTCTATTGACTAGTTTGCAATTGCAACATATCTAATGTGGTCACCCAGCTCACCCAGCTAGGTATTGCACACAATATGCAGTTATTTTACAAGTTGTCTTTTATTTAATGGATTTTTTTATAAATTAAAATATATACAATAAAATGAAAACTAATGCACTTTACATACAAATCACAAAATTGTACTTTAAAATGATTTCAATATGAAACTATGTTACAAAAACCATCTTATTAAAGGAACAAGGGAACATATAATTCCTAGGCCTATCACAGCATATTTGTCAAAAGTTAAAAACAAGAACTAGGTAGGTCCAATAAGACAACAATGATATAAAAAGCACCAATAGTCCTTAGCCTAAGATATAGATAATAAGTATAAAGCCATTCTCTAAATGGACACATTATCATACAAAATATTTAGATTAAATTTCAATTAATAGAGCAATTAAAAAAATGAATAATTCAAACTATTACTCATTACTTTTATCCTTTGCTTTAAAAATTGAACAAAACAACAATTACAAAGTCTAAGATATTTTCTATTAAATACATTAGAATTATTCAGAAGAAAATTAAAACTGCTCAAAATAATGATTTAAATATTTCTAGTGTATATATGTATATCCAGACACTATTGCTAAAACACTTTTTTATACTAATGCTAATAAGTCTACTAAAGACTAGACTAGGCTAGCAAAAAATAATATTTAAGCTTGCATATTCAAGCTTTAAGAAAATACTATCTAAAAGACTACTTTTATATTTGCATTAAGCCTTGGGCTTGGATTATAAAAGATAAGGCTTGGCTATCTCTATTAGCTATTAGCTATTGTACCAGGGGGTGTTTAACTAAATTGTAGACTATCCTACCGATGTCACCAAGTTGTCGCAGGGGATATTTCTGTCTGCTAAAATCCCACTGCTGTTACCAAGTTGTTGTAAATTAAGATAGTTATTACTCCATAAAATTGCTTAGTCAATTGCTGCTTCTTAGAAAATATCAAGTCTAGAATTCTAATCTAAGGACTCCTTGAATCTATGCAAGGCGCCCTGGTAGCAGTGTCGAGCGGCAAACACTGGTCTACATGTAATTATGAATCTCACTACTATTATTATTACTACTATTAATTCCCTATATTTAGTTGCGGGCTCCCTGGGAAGGAGTTGCCCGACTCGTCAACCGTCTATTTCTGGCTTCTCACAGCTTTCCTGGCCTCTTACGGCTTTTTCTGGCTTCTTACAGTTTTTCTTGGCCTCTTACGGCTTTTCTGGCTTCTCACAGCTTTCTTGGCCTCTTACGGCTTTTCTGGCCTCTTACAGCTTTTTCTCCTGTCTTGCTTTCCAGTGACTAAGACAACACGTTTTGCTTTTCTTGACCGAATCGAGGAAACGGCGGGCGAAGTTTTTAAAGCCCGAAAACGCTTGTATTTATAGGTTTACTGAGGGGGAGGACGGGTGCGCGGGACGTGGTTAAACAAAATATCAATTTAAACAAAATAATTATTTTTCGCTATAACAAAATAATTCCGTAACCAAGAAATTTGGCGTAAATTCGAAATGGTATACGTATAAAAATATTGGGCCTGCCTCAACTGGCTTCCCTTCTACATATTTATGAATAAACTAGTGAGTGAATAAATGTGTAGTTAAAGTGCAAATGGGGGCTTTTAATCACAAAACGTAGGCACTAAATAAAATTGGTTGACACTAAAACATTAAAACAGCACACAACATGGTAATATTAGTAATATAGTTAGTGGAAGAATTGAGCAAGGTTGGCTATTATTAAAATGGCACGAAGTTGAGCGTACAAAAAGATGTTTGGCTAAATATAAAGTTGCACAAAGTTGAGCACACAAAAATTTTGGCTAAATAGGTATCCATGCAAAATTAGTGAAGGCTAAATAGGTATGCATGCAATGCGAAAAAAAATAACAGTACATGACAGTTCAATTATAGTCACCTAATTATCATTCAGATTAAATTCGTCCGGCAAAAGGTCGCGTAGAGGCCATCCGACTTGCTCGGCGAGCCACTTAATCTCGATGATAAGCAGCGTGCGAAAGTACGGCTGGCCAGCCGCATTCAGGTCATGAAGTACGTAATTCACGGCGCGGCGCCAAGCCGCGACAGCTTGCTCAGGCGTGAATTCTTGGCGAAGCACAATGCAGGCTGGCCGGACCTGGGCCCGCTGTGGCAGCGGCCGGTCCAACCGCAAGTGGCCGATTCGCATTAGATATTCCTTCAGGGCAGCAATCAGTCGCTTCATTCTTGCCTGCTGTTCTGGCGACAAACCGTCCATGATGGCGCTGAAGTCGGCGCCCATCGCAGCAAGCCTTTGGATGTCTTGGTTGCCGGGGACAAACAAATAACTTGCAGCTGCACGGCAGGTTGACGCCTGTGGTGGCACTGCAGTCTGCGGTGGCGGCTGCTGATGCGACGGCGGTGGCTGCTGATGATGCTGAGACGGCGGTGGCTGCTGATGATGCTGAGACGGCGGTGGCTGCTGATGATGCTGAGACGGCGGTGGCTGCTGATGATGCTGAGACGGCGGTGGCTGCTGATGATGCTGAGACGGCGGTGGCTGCTGATGATGCTGAGGCGGCGGTGGCTGCTGATGATGCTGAGACGGCGGTGGCTGCTGACGGTGCTGAGACGGCGGTGGCTGCTGACGGTGCCGCGGCGGAGACTGGTGGCGGCGCTGCGGCGGCGACTGCTGGCGCTGCTGCGGCGGCGGCCGCGGAGCCAGCCTGCGGTGCACTGGCAGCTGCTGTCGGACTTCTGCTCGCGACGCCACACGCCGAGGCTGCGACCGCTGAGCCGGCCGCTGCTGCTGAGGCGGGGCAGCTAACATCAGTGTGGGCCGCGCGCCAGCCGGGTGCCTCTGCATCACCGTCGGTTTTACCACCACGGACTGCACCGACTTTACTCTAACGAGCTCCTGTCGTGCTGCCGGATCCTGGGACACTGGCAGCCCTGACGGGGCCGGCCTCTTTGCTTGTGTACCCTGATCCGTTTCCGCAGCAGGTCGCTTTGGCTTGGTGGAGGGCTCCGGTGGCTGCGAGGGCCCGGGCAGGTCAGCTGGCTGACGCTCCCGTAATGGCTCTGACGGCGGTGCCAGCGTCGGGGCAGGCTGCTGCGTAGCAGGCGGCTGCGACGGGGCCTCAGCTAGCTGTTCTTGCTCGTTTTGCTGCGCTGAACGCTCTGGCTGTGGTTGCTCAGTTTGCTCATCTTGCTGCATGGGCCAAGGCCCTTCAAGCTCTTTTAATAGATCGTCAAATTCACTACCGTCTGCTAAAATATTTAACTCTTCGTTTTCTTTATCCATAACGGATTTGCTCTTGACTGCTTCTTTATTGCTACTTAATTGCTGCCTTATTGCTCTGTTGAGGATGAGGAACTGATTGCGTCAGGGATCTCGCTTATATAGGTTTACAAACATTCCACTTTGGGGG
Source organism: Macrostomum lignano (assembly GCA_002269645.1). Lineage (NCBI taxonomy): Eukaryota > Metazoa > Platyhelminthes > Macrostomidae > Macrostomum > Macrostomum lignano. The sequence continues at coordinate 42,334 of NIVC01000833.1, read as the reverse complement.
GTATCATGTTTCAAGCTTATTCAAACAAACAATTATTTGTTTAAATGGCAGGTCTTCTCTCATTGGCTGATGATTCTTCCTTATTGGCTGTCGGTCTCTTCGCCTCTCTCCCCTATCCACGGCCTCGAAATCCCTTCACTTCTACGCCTCCTCTCATTGGCTCTCACTCCTCCTTCTCCTTCCTTCCTTCTCCTCCACTCAGAAACTGAGATTGTTCAACAAAGACAGCACAGTGGCCAGCCGCTTCAAGCAACAATAGCACTTGGGGGGCCTGACCTGCCTGCGTGTATTGTATCTCCTCTCTGAATTAGCTTCCTCGTGCTCATGCTCAATCTCATTGTTCTCTCTGGCGTCTTCTGCATTGCTCATTATTCCTTCTTCTTCTACTGCACTCTCTGACTCTTGGCTCTCATCTTCGCTCTCAGTTGCTGGTTCCGTTTCGGATTCTCTCAGTTGGCATTGCCATTGCACTCGTTCATCTTCAGATTCAGTGTCAGACTCAGACTCTTCACTAATCACTACCTCCTTATGCTTCCTCGGCGGGTGGCTTCCCTTAGCTTTAGGTTCCCTCCTTGACTGATTTTTCTTCCGGTGGCTCTCCTGCTGGCTTCCCTTAATTGGCAATTCCGCGGTCGAATTAGGAACTAGTGTTAAATTGTCCCTATGCACTAATAATTTATTCCCTACAAGCTCACCATCTTCCTCTCTCTGCACTCTAAACACTACGTCTGAGATCTGTTCAATCACTCTATAGGCGGCTCTCTTCTTTCTGTGAAATTTGTTAGACTCCTCATTGTCTAACTGCGGGTTATTTATTAGCGCTAAACTCCCTACTGGTACTTCCTTAGGCTGCTTGGCTGTTTCAGCAATATTCTTTCTATTATCAGCAACTTTCTCGAGCTTATCTCTCACGATTTTTCTGGCAATTTCTAGCCTTTCGGCATGATCTGCGACATAGGCTGGATAGCCTGAGTACTGTTTTGGCTGGCGAATTTGACTGTCTAGTGGCAAAACTGGCTCCCTTCCGAATAACAGGAAATGGGGTGAATAGCCTGTGGTTTGATTCACACTAGTGCGCACTGCAACAAGCGCTGCTGGGATCATTAAATCCCAATTGCTATGGTCCTTCTTAATTAAACAGGTAATGATGGATTTCACTTGCTTGTTAAACCTCTCTACCAAGCCATTACTTTGGGCATGGTACGGGGTGGTACAAGTGTGTTTAACATTGTACAAATCGCAAAACGCTTTAAACTGTCTGCTTGTGAAGGTTTTCCCATTGTCAGTATGTATCCAATGGCATTGACCATATTCGCTGAAAATTCGCTCCTGTAAGATCTTGATCACGGTATCAGACTTCTGATTACGGATCGGGAACGCGAATGGGTAGCGGGTAGTGCTATCAACTACAGTCAGCACATATCTATGGCCTCTCTTGCTTTCTTTCGAAATGGGGCCTATGATATCAATATGCAGGCGGTGGAATGCCTCGTTGACTGGGAATGACTGCACTGGAGCCTGAACAGGGCATCCTCTTTTGCTTTCCAAACACGGAATACACTCAGATATGTACTTCTCAATGGCTGTCACTAAGCCAGGTCTCCAAAATCTCTCCCTAACTCTTTGCACTGTCTTGTCACGACCCAAGTGTCCTGCTAGTGGGCTATCGTGTAGATCAGCCAGCACTAATTTGTCCAGCGACACTGGCAACACAATTTTGCTTACTCCTTCTTCTTCAATAACAAGCATATCGCTTTCGATTTTCATTTTCTCGTAAAATTTGCTCAACTGCCTTAATTCTGAGCTAATGCTCTTCTGCTCGGCGGGGGGTTCCTTTTCTTCGAGTTTGCAATTTAGCAAAGTGCGAATATTGGGGTCTTCTCGCTGGGCATTAACGATCTGCTCTCTCCGCAGGGGGTTGGGTAGGAAGTCAACTAATAATGCTCCAACCTTCAGCGTGCCATACTCCTCACTGTGCTCAGATTGTGGGGTGACTCTGCTCGATTGCATAATGCAGGAGCTCTGTGTTTTCACACTGTCAATCCTTACACTCTTCTCACCAGAGACTATTTTATTCCTCTGTGGCTCAGGGGGGTTGGTCTCTCCTTCTCTCAGCTCAGTGGGGGGCTGGGTCAGATCGCTCATGCTGTCCTTAGCCTTCCCATTCTGGTTCTGCTTTGCACACACGCGTTCGCTGGGGATAAACTCCTCTTTATCAGTTCTTATCTCTTGGTTCACTTCGGCTCTTACGCCTTTGCTGGTGATTTTGCTTATCTCTCGACTCTTCTTCTCGGCTTCCGCCTTCTCATTGGCTTTACAATCTGGCTGGGCAGCCTCGGCTGGCCTTCGGGACAAGCTATCGGCATTTGAATGTTTCGCGCCACTCCTATGCTCGATTTCAAATTGAAACTCGTTGAGGCGCTCAATCCATCTGCCTAAAATGCCCTGGGCTTCTGTCTGCCTTAATAACCAAAGTATAGCCTTATGGTCGGTCCTAGCTAGAAATTTCTTTCCTATTAGATAGAAGCGGAAATGCCTCATGGCATCTACTAGAGCTAGCAACTCCTTGCGAGTTATGGGATAGCGTTTTTCTGACTCCTTCATAGCGCGACTAAAGTAGGCGATTGGTCTCTCGACACCGTCTGATTGGATTTGTCCTAAACAGGCACCTATGCGTCCATCACTGGCGTCTACATCGAGAACCATCTTCACCTTCTCATTGTCTATGAACTCAGGGTATGCTAACACGTCAGTACTCATCATACGGGTTTTCAATAGCTCAAACGCTTCATCATGCTTTGCTGTCCATTTTGCTTGGAAGTTTTGAACTCCCTTACGAGTCAACTGGAAAAGAGGATGCGCTACTTCAGCATAATTTTTGACAAATCTGCTGTAGTAGTTGCACAATCCTAAAAAGCTTCTTAATTCCTTTACTTCCTTTGGCTTTGGCCAGGTCCTAATGGCTTCAATCTTGGCTTCGTCTGTGCGAATGCCATCTCTGCCTATCACATGGCCTAGATACTTGAGTTCAGAGTGAAATAAGTTGCACTTTTTCGCTCTCAACTTTAAACCTGCGGTGATCAATCTCTGAAACACCTCTCTTAGATGGGATAAATGCTCCTCAAATTGCTTCGAGTAAGTAACTATATCGTCAATATACGACATTGCAAACTTATGCTGGATTCCGGCTAGCACTAAGTTCATCAGTCTTTGAAATGTACCGGGCGCGTTGGATAACCCTTGCGCCATAACCTGGTACTCAAACTGTCCTCGCGTCAGAGTAGAGAACGCGGTCATGAACTTATGCTCTTCCTTTATAGGCACTTGCCAATAACCTGAGTTAAGATCTAAACTACTAAAGTACCTACTGCCAGTAAGATTAGAAAAAGTTTCTTGAATATTGGGGAGGGGATAGGGAAAATAGTTAACTCTAGAGTTGAGCACTCGGAAATCACTCACTATTCGGATGGTGCCATCCTTCTTTGGCACAATGACTAATGGGGTAGAATAGGTAGAATAGCAGGGGCGAATGAGATTCTTGGCTAGCATGTCGTCTAGCTGGGCGTCGACTTGCTTTTGGAGATGAGGGGGGATGCGGCGGGTAGGGATTCTAACAGGGGTCTCGTCCTTCAGGGAAATTTCATGAGTGACTAGATGAGTCAATCCCATGTCTAAATCATGCTGGGAAAATGCTTCTCTATTCTCTCTCACGAGATCAATTACTGCTTTTCGCTGACTTTCAGATAAATTGGCACCAATACTAATTTCGCTCACCCAAGCATCTTCAGTTGCCTGAGCTTGATAGACACGTCCGGCGGGTTGTGCGGCATCTTCGGCAATTGTCGGCGAAGCTGATTCGGCGGCGGAAGGCGATGCTGACCAGTAGACGAGGTCCTTGGCTCTCATGGGCTTGGCCAGACCAATCAATGTCGACTTCGGCAGTCTCACGTCGACAGAGTGTCGATTCACGATCTCCACGATGGCACTGCCGTCTCTCATGGTGACCAATGTCGGAACCATCTCTACTGTCAATTCCTTGGCTCTCACGCCTTCTCCGATCACTTCTACTGTCATAGGAGTGCCATGATTGAGCTCATGGTCTTTCGCTAGCCTAATGGGAACTCTCAATGCACTATTAGCAGGTACTACTGCCTTTTCTCGAGTATAAACTCGGCAAATTCTAACTGCTTGGCGGGTGTACTGCATAGGCACACAGAGGCCTCTCTTTAGTACAAGCATGCCATTATCTAAATCAATGCTTTTGCAGTGAGAAAGGAAGAAGTCCATGCCAAGAATGTTATCACATTCATAGCTGCACAGCAAAAAGCTAATATTAATTTGAATATCATATCTCCAAAGGTTACAGACACACTAGCTTCTCCTTCTAGCTGCACTGAGGAACCATCAAATGTGGTAACTCTCTTATTGGTTTCTCTGATTTGCTCTGTCTTGATCACCTTGGACCATACTGACTTGCTCAGGAAGCAGTTTCCGGCTCCGGTGTCAAGCAAGAAGTCAATTTCTTGACCTTCAACGTCTCCAAAGACAATTGCTTCGCTACTTTTCTCGCTTATCAATTCAACTTTTGCTTTCTCAGCTGCTTTCTTAGCTTCTCGATATTTCGCTTTGCGAGATTTTCTCGCCTTCTGCTTTGCATTTGCTGGCTTAGTCACTGGGGACTTTGTCAACTCGGATGCTGATGCTTTTGCATCTGACTCACTGGGCTCTGACGCCAATAACTCAAACATATTAGGAGATAGCGCGATGGGAGACGCGCTGTTTACAGGTGCATTACGCATTGGTGCTCTATACATGGGTGCATTACGCGTTGGTGCATTACGCATTGGTGCATTACGCATTGAATTCCTGGAAAATGGGACTTGTCGCCATCCTCCAGGGAGTGGGTTGAAAACGGGTTTGCGGGAGAAATGAGAGGCCTGAGATTCGCTTTGGGGTTTCCTAGAGGGACGTGGCCTCGAATATCGACCCTCGAATCCTAGTTTCCCTGATTGGGGTTGCGGGCAGGGAATCGACTCTGGTTGTTAAAGCCAGGTCGCACTACATTCTGTGTTGGCTTCCACGGGATCTGCCTCCTTATCTGCTGCTGCATCAGCGGGCGAAGCTGTGGCTGGAACGCCTGAACTCTTGGCTGATAGTATTGCGGCCTAGTCTGAGTAACTGGCGGCTGCTGCTTTTCAGCTTGCAGTTCCTGAATTAGCTTCTTCTGCTCTTCGAGCTCAGATTTCTGCTGCTTAATTAGCTTTTCTAACTTGCTCTTCTCATCATCTTCGTCTCTCACGACTCTGACACCGTTCTTATGCGACATATGCCAGGCTGCTTCTATTCTCCTAAGCATGCGTCTGGCCTCCTGCAGGCTAGTGGGCTGAGCAAAAATGAGTTTCTCCCGGGTATCGGAGGAAATTCTTACTCCCTTGATAAATTGCTCGATTACTTCCTCTTCACGCTGTTCTGCGTTCATATTTGGGAACGCCCTAGCTGCTAGTTCGATCAAAGCATCGGCGAACACGTCGGTTGCCTCGTTTCTACCCTGCATCCTACCTCTAAACTCTTCTCTGCACTCAGATGAGCTACCAATCCGGCCAAATCTTTCCACCAATCTCTCCTTAAATTCCTCATACGTCAAATCATCGGGTAAATTTAATCGCTGCACTGCTGCAAACGCAGTCGATAGATCTAGGTTAGCTAGAAGTTCAGTTTTCCTGTGCTCCTGATCTATTCCTTCCTGATCACACCTTTGATCGAATGCAGTCAACCAAATTCGTACATCCTGGCTGGGAGTGTACTTTTGGATCTTTACATGCCTCATAGGCCCTAGTTCTAGCCTGTTCCTAAGCTCCTCTGCTAATAAACCTATAGCGTCATTAAGTGCTGCCATTGTACTCTCACGTTATTTGCTGTACTCTCACGTTATTTGCTGTACTCTCACGTTATTTGCTGTACTCTCACGTTATTTGCTGTACTCTCACGTTATTTGCTGTACTCTCACGTTATTTGCTGTACTCTCACGTTATTCGCTTTAGCGGTCGACTTAGTCGGATTCCAATCCCACCGCTGCCACCAAGTTGTACCAGGGGGTGTTTAACTAAATTGTAGACTATCCTACCGATGTCACCAAGTTGTCGCAGGGGATATTTCTGTCTGCTAAAATCCCACTGCTGTTACCAAGTTGTTGTAAATTAAGATAGTTATTACTCCATAAAATTGCTTAGTCAATTGCTGCTTCTTAGAAAATATCAAGTCTAGAATTCTAATCTAAGGACTCCTTGAATCTATGCAAGGCGCCCTGGTAGCAGTGTCGAGCGGCAAACACTGGTCTACATGTAATTATGAATCTCACTACTATTATTATTACTACTATTAATTCCCTATATTTAGTTGCGGGCTCCCTGGGAAGGAGTTGCCCGACTCTCAACCGTCTATTTCTGGCTTCTCACAGCTTTCCTGGCCTCTTACGGCTTTTTCTGGCTTCTTACAGTTTTTCTTGGCCTCTTACGGCTTTTCTGGCTTCTCACAGCTTTCTTGGCCTCTTACGGCTTTTCTGGCCTCTTACAGCTTTTTCTCCTGTCTTGCTTTCCAGTGACTAAGACAACACGTTTTGCTTTTCTTGACCGAATCGAGGAAACGGCGGGCGAAGTTTTTAAAGCCCGAAAACGCTTGTATTTATAGGTTTACTGAGGGGGAGGACGGGTGCGCGGGACGTGGTTAAACAAAATATCAATTTAAACAAAATAATTATTTTTCGCTATAACAAAATAATTCCGTAACCAAGAAATTTGGCGTAAATTCGAAATGGTATACGTATAAAAATATTGGGCCTGCCTCACTATCTCTATTACTAACCATTTTTTTGCAGTTTTCTCTTTCTAAAACTATTTGTCTATTAAGAAATGAGGGTATAGGGATGCAATAGGATGAAGAGCTACCAAACAATCTAATTTGATTAATAATATTATTAAAATGGGGAGCACGAGAATTTCCTGCAGGAATTTTTCCCGCCAAGCTTTCCCCGCATGAGTTTTTCCCGCGACGAAAATTTGCCGCAAGAGCTTTCCCCGCACGAGATTCTCCCGCAGCGAGTTTTTACCGCAGGAAATTTCCCCGTCGAGATTTTCCTGCCGAGCTTTTACTGCTGAGATTTTCCTGCACGAATTTTCCTTGCACAGACTTTTTCCAGCAGAAAAATTTTCCTGCAAGAAATTTCTCGTGATTGCCTGTTTACCTTCCTACCTGTCTGTCTGTCTGTCTGTCTGCCTGGCTGCCTGTGTCGAATTTATCAAAGAAAATTGCGTCTTTACTAATAGCTTTCCTTTTTATAATTTCTTTTTTAAGGTAAACAGGCAATCACAAGAAATTTCTTGCGGGAAAATCTTCCTGCTAGAAAAGTCTGTGCGGGGAAAATTCGTGCAGGAAAATCTCAGCGGTAAAAGCTCGGCAGGAAAATCTTGACGAGGAAATTTCCTGCGGGAAACTCTTGCTGCGGGAGAATCTCATGCGGGCAAAGCTCCTGTAGCAAATTTTTGTCACGGGAAAAACTCGCTGCGGGAAAAACTTGTGCGGGGAAAGCTTGGCAGGAAAAATTCCTGCGGGAAATTATCATAGACCTGTTAAAATGCTATAGGGATATTGATATGCCATTAGGATTTCTATGGTAAAGGGAGAAAAAAGCAAAAAAGGAAACATGATATATAACCAGTGTTGGGCAAGTTACTCAAAAAAAGTAACTTGCGTTACTGTAACTTAAGTTACCACTTTTTAAAAAGTAACTTACGTTAGCCTAGTAACTTTGAACAAAAACCCGGTAACTTTTAAGTTACTTCCGTTACTTACTTCCGTTACCTATGTTATTAACAAAATTTTCTGCTTTTTTTAACATTGCAAATGTGATGGAACAGCACAAATGATCGCGAAAGCCAGGAGGAAGAATACAACAACATTAATTTCAGTAACTGTATTAAATTTTAATCACTTTAGGCCCTTTCCGTAAAAAGAAGAGAAGCTGAAGGTCAGAAACGTTAAAGGCAAAACGCAATTTAATTTTTAATAACATTATAAGTTATAATACACAAGGACAACTTAACGTAACTTCAGTTGTCCTTGATAATACATCGCTCGTAATAAGTATCTGGCTTTACTCCACTCTACAGTCTGCTTTACTAGTATTTTTATTTATTTTCAATTATTATCATTAATATTAAATTATTGTGCAGTGCAGTGCAGTGCCAGTGGACTTTAGTGGTGTAGCCAGGGAGGCCGCCTTAACAATCGTTGGGGCGGCAACTTCACCCCACCTGCAAGACACCCCACCTGGGGGGTGGGGTTGGGCGTGGCGGGTACCAAAAACCATGAGGCGATTTGAGTGCCTGCGGCGCTTAAATGAGTGCCTGCGGCGCTTAAATAAGTGCTTGCGGCGCTAAAATGAGTGCCTGCGGCGCTAAAAGTGGCAATAACATGAGGCATGGCCAGCCAGGCCAACCCGCCCCCCCCCCAATTAAAATTCCTGGCTACGTCGATCACTGAGTGGATTTGTGGAGACTACAGATGAATTTCTTTCTTTGGTTGTTTGTTTCTAAGAACTAAACAAAATATTTTTATTAACTTAAAAACGAAAAGCAAAAATATTTTACCGAAAATAACAAAGTAAAAACATGTTTCAAGTATTTCTTTATTAATTACAGCGTAATACCGTATGATATTATTCACTTAGTTTTGAATTTAGGAATGAAAAATGCTAAAAATGTGACAACTGGCGTAATAGCTAAGCATATCAGTTTTAAATTTAAATATTGCGATTGTTGCAAAGTAACTGTAACGGACTTCCGAAATTTGAGTAACTTACCGTTACTCCGTTACCAAAATAGGAAAGTAACTTGCGTAAGGAACGCTTTACGAAAAAGTAACTTGCGTTACCATTTACAAGTTACTCGGTAACGGAAGTGCCCAACACTGTATATAACAACTCTAGATTCTAAGCTTTTTAATAAGCTACAAATATTATTTTATTTATATGATCCTTAGCTACAAATTATAATGCATGATTAGAACTCTATTAGATTGAAGATTAAAGTTTGTTTTGTTTTATTTGTAATAGATTGCTAAAACAAACATTTTTTAAAAATGATAAAAAAGACCAGTGAAGCATTTAAATAATATTAAAAAGGAAGTTTAAGCATGTTTTCTACTTTATTCTATATCCCCACCTTCATTTCCTAGCAGTCTAGCTAGCACATAAAAAGTTTTAAAAGAAAAATATATTGTGTCTAATTAGTAAATAAGCTATTAGTCCCTAGCAGATAAATGAACAAAAAACAATAGTTGAAAAATATTTAGTCTTAGACTCATTCTAAATTAGAGGAAATTTATTTGTTTTAACTCAATTTAATTTTTATTTAATCCCAGATATTTCTAATTTTGGTATATGGCTATATGCCTATAGCTATATATTTGAGATCTAGGTTTTGTTTTTAGGCCTATAGTATACAGGTGCTATGTAGCCATAGCAGCTTGGATTTAGACCAACAATACCAAATTGACACTGTTTTTTCTGAGATTGATGCCAATTCTTACCAAACCAATAAAAGTTAACTTAGGGCCTAGGTCTAAGCCTATGCTGCCTATCAAAATCAAAACTAGAACAATGAATAGGCCTAATAATAAATTAGAAAAAAACCTTGTAAAATTGAAACCATTTCTTTGAACTTTAATTAAGGACCACTGTAGCATAACTAGCCTGTAACTTTTTTATTGACGCCACTCTCATGACATCCTGATTTTCAGTTTTTGATCAGGGACTCTCTCAGGATTATGAAGTGGATGAAGTCGGGGTGGTGGAGAAGAAAAATTTAAGGGGGAGGGAGGGGGTTTTTGAAATTGGGTTGTCGTCGGCACTCGTAAAGCCGGAAAAATTGCACAAATAGCTGCGTCGATTTTTCTCCTTGGGTACTCCGTCTGCTGGGATCCTCAATTCCGGGGGGAGGGTAGTCGTAATCGTAGTCGAGCGGTCTTGTAGCGGCCCGGGTCGTTCAGGTCTGGGGGCCTTTTCATATTGCTTGTTCTGGTTCCAGAACCAGAACCAATTTGTGAAGTATAACTTTTTGTCTCCATAATTAGAGGGAGATACGTGCTATAAAGTTTTTATTATTGAATGACAATCGCCAAGAAGAAAGTAAAAAATCGTGCAAAGTGAGGCTGTTAAGGCAGTCAAATATTAACAGAGTTTAATAGTTATACTGCTGTTTTTCTTGGAATTCCGAACCGATTCTGGTTCTGGAATTGGTAATATGAAAAGGCCCTGGGTCCTAAGACACCGTAAACTTCGTAATTCGTCGAAGATGCTCGTTTCGTTACTAACAATAGTAAGAGTAGCGCTGCCACCACCGTAAATGTCGTTTTACGGAACGTTGAGGGTCTCAGAGCTTTCTTTGAGTTGAAACAGACTGGTTATTTTACGCCCCGCGGGCAAAGAACTCAATATAAACTAGAGGCTTCGATTAAGTCCAACTGAATAAATATTAATGTTAGAAGCTTATTATCTTATTCGTTATTATTATTACGGTTCAACTAATTATTAATAAAGATGCTACGTAAGATAAATTAAGCAAGTGACAAGTTAGCTTACTTGTTAATAGTTCTGAGTAATAAACAAATGAATATCGCAAACTATCAAATTAGACGAATGAGACGAGACAGTAGACCGAGTGAAACGGCGGTTATTAACTGCAAATTCACACTTAACTCAAGGTAACTCGGGGAGGCTCCAGTCTAAGCAAAACTTTATACGCAATGATTTTTATACAAAAAATTACATAAATTCAACTGGTGAAACACTAGGGGAACACTGGTGGGAAAAGAGGGACAAAACCGGGAAGACAGTAAAACAAGGCGGAACCAAAGGACGGGGCAACTAATGGACCAAAGGTGGGATCAACGAGGGGAAAACGCACAGCCATCCGGGGAAGCGGCTCATGACGTCAACACAATCCCAACGGATGGAGGCGTTTCGCGTGTCGCCAACTGTTGAAGAAGCCCCAGTGGTAGACCGGCCTACCGCATAAGTGTGGTAGGCGAGGCCTCCCACTATTCCCACCGAATGTAATGTTTATTTTCCTCTGCGTGGATTTACTCACCAAGTGAAATTACGCATACTGACCATGCTATTCGACTTATTCAACACCTTTAGTGATAGTAGCCAAGAAAGATGGTACTATTCGAATAGTGACTTTTTAGAGTGCTGAATTCACGAGTGAATTACTTTCCGTATCCGCTGTCAAACATTCAAGAGACATTTTCGCATCTGACAGGCAGTCAATACTTTAGTAACCTTGACCTAAATTCTGGTTATTGGCAAGTTCCGATGAAAGAGGAACACAAGTTTATGACTGCATTTTCAACATTAACGAGAGGTCAATTTGAGTACCAAGTCATGGCTCGGGGCTTATCTAATGCCTCAGGTACCTTTCAAAGACTAATGAATTTGGTATTGGCAGGAATTCAGCATACATAGATGACATCGTGACCTATTCTAAACAATTTGAAGATCATTTAGAACACCTCAAAGAGGTATTTCAAAGACTAATTATAATGCCGGACTGAAACTAAGGCAAAGTGGACTAGAGCTCATGATGAAGCATTTGAGGAGCTTAATAGTAGAATGATGTCAACAGAAGTATTAGCCTATCCAGAATTTGTAGACGATGAAAATGTTAGAATGGTCTTAGACACTGATGCTAGTGATGGACGCATAGGGGCCTGCCTAGGCCAAATCCAGTCAGATGGCATCGAGAGGCCTATAGCATATTTCAGTCATGCTATGAAGGAATCAGAAAAGCGGTATCCAGATAACTAGAAAAGAGTTACTAGCGTTAGTAGACATTAGTAGGCATTTCAGATTTTATCTGATAGGAAAGCGATTTTTAGCGCACTGATCATTAGGCGATTTTATGGTTGTCAAGGCAAACAGAGGCCCAAGGGATTCTAGGATGTTGGGTAGCGCCTGAACGAATTCCAATTCGATATCGAACATAGAAGCGGTGCAAAACACTCAAACGCGGACAGTTTGTCCAGAAGACCGGCAGAAGTAGCTGAAGCAACCGAGATTAGGAATGGCGTGAAAGCCTGTGAAAGTGAAACAGAGCAAGGCGTGAAAGCCTGTGAAAGTGAAAAGGGCGTGAAAGCCTGTGAAAGTTAAAAATGCGTGAAAGCCTGTGAAATTGAAAAAGGCGTGAAAGCCTGTGAAAGTGAAAAAGGCGTGAAAGCCTGTGAAGGTGAAAAGGCGTGAAAGCCTGTGAAATTGAAAAAGGCGTGAAAGCCTGTGGAAGTGAAAAAGCGTGAAAGCCTGTGAAAGTGAAAAAGGCGTGAAAGCCTGTGAAAGTGAAAAAGGCGTGAAAGCCTGTCAAAGTGAAAAAGGCGTGAAAGCCTGTGAAAGTGAAAAGGGCGTGAAAGCCTGTGAAAGTGAAAAGGGCGTGAAAGCCTGTGAAAGTTAAAAATGCGTGAAAGCCTGTGAAATTGAAAAAGGCGTGAAAGCCTGTGAAAGTGAAAAAGGGCGTGAAAGCCTGTGAAATTGAAAAAGGCGTGAAGCCGAGAGACAGCGTGAATGCTGCAGTAGGCGAGAGAGTAGAGGAAGGAGAAAGAGAGATGCAGACTCCGCATCCAGTTGACCCAGAATCTAGGAACGAGTCACAAAGCTCAAAGGGAAGATACAGCAATCTGCACACTAATAGAGTGGAAGCAAGAAAATCTGTCAGTCCTACCAGTTCAGAAAAATGAGTCAGTTGAAATGAAGCAGTTAAGCCGAAAATATGAGAAGATGAAATTAGAAAGGAATCTGTTGACATAGAAGAAGAAGGAACCTGGAAAATTGTTTTGCCTAAGTCTTTAGATAAGCTAGTGTTTAGCGATCTGCATGATAGCCCGCTAGGTAGAGATAAAGCAGTTCAGCGTGTCCGATGGAGATTTTGGAGACCAGGCCTAGTAGCTGCAGTAGAGAAGCATGTGGCAGAGGTAGAGTGCATCCCATGCCTAGAGAGTAAAAGAGGTCATAAAGTGCAAGCTCCGATTCAGTAATTTCCAATTAGTGAGCTGTTTCACCAATTACACATAGATTAGCAAAAGGGGTCATCAGTATGTGCTGACAACAGTAGACAGCAATACCCGGTATCCATTTGCATTTCCGATGCTCAATCAAAAAGCCGACACAATTGTTAAGCTATTGCAAGAAAGAGTGTTTAGTGAATATGGCCAATGTCATTAAATCCATACAGATAACGGCAAAGCATTCACTAGCAAGCAGTTTAGTGCATTCTGTGAATTGTACAACGTGAAGCACACTTTCACAACTCAATATTACATGTAGAGATCTCCAAACATGGTAGCCTACTAGAAGTAGTAAGATAAAATTATGAACACAAATTTAAAAATAGCTATGCGTCATACTCTGTTTTTAGTAATGCCAATAGCATCACGCAAACAGCGAGTGGCTATGCTATTGTCCGAAAAACCGGTTCTCAACATCTATTTCTAGAACTTCCAAATATGGTCAATGTTAACCTGAATGTGACCCAAGTCTCACCCACTTCTATCAAAAAAACCCACCTGTCAAATAATAAAATTCCTTTCGTGAACTCATCAAAAAACCGGTTTTGAGCTCAAGGTCGACTCAAGGCCGACAAATTGTGTATAAATATAAACGCAAAACCCGAGCTGAAATCTCAGACTCGGAGCAGCCTCCAAAGATCTTGGGCTTTGTAAGAGCAGCCAAACGAGGCTACATCTCTGAGGAAGAGAAACACCAATTGGTAAGCTTTGTTCAAGTCTTCGTTATTTTGATTATTGAGAGCGATTGTTATTGCCGGCCGTTACTGCTCAGTTAATTTTACTGAGTCTATTGAATTTGAGGCCTCCCTTTTCCTAAGGGATTGGATAGGATCTGTGGACCGATTCCAATACCCTTAGAGGATTATTGATTTGATTGATTTTGATACCCTAGAGTAACCGATAGGAGCACACGACTCCGATTCCGTTATTTCTAGAAGAAGACGCCTTTTCTAGAGGACCTCGTCATTGTTATAGAGTTGACTTTGTTATTAGGGCGCATCGTTGATTCTGAATTTCCGCACTCGGGGAACATATTGATTTCGGCACTCGAGGATACTTCGACGTCGACGGAGTAAATTGTTACGCTCTCACATTCGGCCGATTGTTAAGGGGGGCCGTAGCCCAGCGGTAGCGCAGCTGCTCTGGTGTGCCAGCGACCCAGGCTCGATTCCAAGTGCAGTCACATTAATTTGGGGCTGAATTGGAATCTCGGCTTGGCTCTGCTCGTGCAATTAACGGCCTTGAGAGCCAACCCCCCAAGGCGCAGTGAAGTGTACATGCCTAACGATAATATAAAGTTAGGGCCGCTGTACACTCCTGTGTGAGTGTGTGCCTGCGTACGTATCCGCGCGCTTGTATGCCTGCTCAGGGGAGTCGGCGGAATGGGCAGTAATGCTTCTCGCCGGTTGTGTGCCTATGTCGCTTAAAGTGCGCCAGGGTGCACACAACCCCCTGCCTCTAATAAAAAAAAAATTCGGCCGATTGTAGAGTTCAAGAAGACTACTCCGGAGGAAGAATCCTTTAAGAAACGAGCTCGGAGAACCCGCCCGACAAAGAAGAGGAGCCCGCACCGGAAAGTGATCACTGGATTTTGTTCCCAGGCTTAACGTCTGGAAGTGGCAGTTTTCGGGTGACTGATCACCACCCGATCAAACTCTTCACACCCTCAAAGCAATGGTTTAGTAAAAAGATTGAATAAACAAGTGAAATCGATAGTCACGTGTCTAATTGAAAAGGATCACAGCAATTGGGACCTGTTAATTCCAGCCGCCCTAGTCGCAGTTAGAACCAGTGTTAATCAGACTACAGGTTATTCGCCGCACTTATTATTTGGCAGAGAGACGGTTCTGCCCATAGACAGTGAGATCAGAGAGCCAAAGCAATATTCTAATTATCCAACTTATGTTTCCGAGCATGCAGCAGAGAGATTAAAAAGTGCTAGGAAATTAGTAAAGGAAAAATTTGAGAAAGGTGCAGAACAAACGACGAACCGCCGCCGAAAGTCAGAAAAAGCAAAAAATTATCGAAGTAGGAAGCTTAGTGTTATTTAATAATCCACAGCTTAACATTTATGAATCTAATAAGTTCCATAGGAAAAAGAGAGCCGCTTTTAGAGTGCTAAAGCAAATCTCAGAAGTTGTTTTTAAGATTCAGAAAGAAGAAGGCGAATTAGTAGGTAATAAGTTATTAGTGCATAGGGATAATATAGCGCCAGTGCCAAATTCTGTGACAGTGAAAGAACCAATAGATAAGGGAAGCCAGGAGAGCGCTGAGATACTCGTAACAGAAGTTACAAATAAGAAAAGCCGGAAGAAAGCTAAGCATCTAAGTAAGGAAAATCAGCAGAAGGTAGAACAATCAGTAGTAAGCAAGTAGGGGTCACAAAATCCCGTATTCTGTCAATCCCGGGATTGATATTTCCCAGTACCATCCTTGTCGTAACATTGTTACAATGTCATTAAAATGCTGTGACTGACATTTTTATAAGGCTTACAGTTTTGGTCGGAGCTAAAGGGGAAATGCTAGGCTGGTAATGTAATATATAATATTATAACAGTGATGTTATTATACTTGTAGTATAGCAAATATTATAGTAGTATATTACTACTCGTAATATCAATATTGTAATATGCATATATTTTATGTATAACATATATTAAATAATGTAATGTACATGTACCACTGTGCAAAGCAATATGAATGTATACATTACATTCACAATCACAACATACTACTGTCTAGGCAGTGGGCATTCACGTTGTCAAGGTTGTCACGACATGCACGATAAGTTCAAAATTTAAAAACAACCTTAAATTATTTAAACAAGACTGAACTCAAACATCAAAGATTTTGCAAAGTGTGCAACGGAGAGTGGACATGGATGCATGTATGTTCCATATTTTACCTAACTGTCTTGCTAATTGTTATTTTATCAGACATTATAAAAACATAGCATTAACTATCCGGGATTGAATCCCGACCCAGTGAATCCCGGGATCCCGGGATTTTGACCCCTACAAGCAAGGGAAGCCACGCCAGAAAAAATAAATAAAAATCGGAAGAAGAGAGTTCTGATGAAGAACATCTGACTTGGCTTTGCAAGATTCGTGAAAACGAATATTCTGTGCATGAGAATGAATCAGAGTTAGAAGCCGAAACGGAAGCTGAAATAATATGCAACACGAAAGCTTAGCAGAGGAGAATGAGAGGCCAGAGAGAGGGGGAGGAGATGTAGCGATCGATAACAGAAACGAAGGGGGCGTTATCACAAACCTTAAAAATCACATTCTCTATAAAATTTGTGATGGGGACTGCGTTTTGATGGGTTTATGATGTGTCTTGTAAGGATTTAGAGAATAGAATTTAGTTAGGCCTCAAACTTTGTTATAATGATTATGTTTTTAGATATTGACATTTGATAGCTGCATAGTTTTTATATATTTGATATACGCAAGTTTAAAATGGTTACACTTAAGATTGCAAGCAGGAAAAACAGAACCAGTTCTCGCAAATCGGGATTTTTACAATACACATTTGCAGTAGTTATAGCAATTCTCATGGGCTTGAAATCATGCTGTACGTATATGTGGATTTAAAAATTGTGTGTCTCTGATGATAGATAATAAGCATTATAGTCGTGATCACCTGGGAAATACGAGTCTAAAGGGTATTAAGAATTTTCTAAGAACAAACGCTCCGATTCAAAAAAGTAAACAATAAAAATGCTTACACAATGTAGCAAATCAAATTCGAGATTGTGACGGTTAAGTTAATATATGCTCGATGTACATTGAAGAAAAGCGCGTTGTACTGTGCAATAATGTCAAATGAACATGTGTATGAATGTGCCTGTGTATGAATGAATGTGTATGAATGTGAATTTTACGACATAATGAGTGCTCCAATAGGCTTGTCGTGAATATCAGATTCCTAGAGACGGTCATTTACAAAATTAAGTAAATAAAAAAGCACGTCCTCGGGTCTCAGCCTCTGCATCAGCGACTGTCTCAGAGCCATCGCGTTGCTCCAGCGATTAAGCGGAGGCTTCTTGCGGTGTGGCAACTGCTGCTTCGTCCGAAGCCGAGCGGCAGCGAGCGCAGCGCCTGCGGAGCCACACAGACAGCACGACAATTCCGGCGATGCCCAATATGATGCCAACGAGGGCCGCGATACCTGCCGGAGACGGAGAGGCGGACTCCGAAGTGGACTCCTGAGCAGAGCTGTAGGGCGCCGATTCGGCATCAGAACTGCTGCTGCTGCTGCTGTTGTAGCTGCTGCTACTGTCGATTGAGCTGGTTTCGTCATCGCTCGAAGCTGAGCCGAAGAAGCCGAGGAAGCGCCACACGTGCTGTGTGATATTAAAGGACCAACGCCAGCCGTGATGTTTCACGACAGTGACGGGATGCTCGACCAACTCATAGTCGGGCTCCTCGAATGGCGGGCGCCTCACTTGAATCTGGGCGAGCCCGGAGCGACCCTTCACGCACTGCATGATTGCGCAGCCGTCGACCGTGTCCAGAGTCACCTGGCTGAATTCTTTCGGGCAGTGCTTCGGCGCATCCAGACCTCCGCTTGTCTCCGACAGCGGGTTGCCCGAGTCGCAGGAAAAGAACCCGGCGAACGGGATTCTGCCGCGAGAAGCCCTGCTCAGGTCCATACTCAGGCACAGGTAGATGTCGCGTCCGACCTTGTAGGGCCGGAAGTGCTCCGGACACTCTTTGCTCTGCGTGATGTCGTTGAGGAATCGTCCGTCCGCAGCGTAGGCGCCTGCGTAGAACATGCCGGGGTTGGGATCAGCTTCGAAGTGCGACGAGCAGTGCACCAGTAGGCAGTCAGGACGGTGTACGAGTCGACGCATTGGGTTCGCTCTTCGTGGTGAACGCACCAGATAAACCAGGAAGTGCAATGCTTCGTCTTCCAGCAGCGCTTGCTGTTGCGGCCAACGGTCGAAAGAAGCTTCACCTGGAAAAGCAACACTTTACGGATCGTTAAGTAGCCTGAAACGGTCCGCTGGTAGGACAGAGTGTTATTGAGAAGCAGAAAGTTGTACCCTACACTTAAATCGAACTACTCGTAAGTACAAATGTAGCTAGATTTACTCGAGGGGCCGTAGCCCAGTGGTGCCCAGCGCGGCGCTCTGATGTGCCAGCGGCCTGGGCTCGATTCCAAGTGCAGTCGCATTAACTTAGGGCTAAATTGGAATCTCGGCTTGGGTCTGCTCGAGCAATAAACACCCTTGAGGGCCAACCTCCAAGGCAAAATGAAGTGTACAGGCCTAACAATAAATAAAGTTTGGGCCGCTGTACACTCCTGTGCTGTGCGTATGACTTCATATGTATGATGCGCGTGTGTGCTTGCTCAGGGGAGTCGGCGGAATGGGCAGTAATGCCGCCTCTCTTAAAGTGAGCCAGGGTGCACACAACCCTCTGCCTCTAACTGAAAAAGCTAAATTTACTCACCGGCTCATACCCAACTTGACACCTGGTCCCGCCCGTGATGGGGTTGAGCAGAACGCCGCTGCCTGCACCGGAGCACAGGTTGAAGCCCGCGCGGGGGTTCGACTCCCAGCACTGCTGATAGACGCCAGCGAAGCTGAAGTTGGTGCCGGGAGCCTCGCACTGGCCGGCTGTATTGGCGATGGGGTCAAAGTTTCTCGAATTCGGGTCCAGACAGCCCTTGACGGTGTTGGCCTTGTAGTAGCTGAAATCAGTCATGGCAAACCTTCTTTTGAGCAGCATTCTTTTGAGCATGCTTGAAAAGCTTCTCATTCGTAGATGCTCGGTAATACTTACCGCATTACGGCATCCTCGATCTCCTTCCGCAGCTTCAACATGTGCGTCATGGGCAGGTTCGGAAGGGAGCGCCTGTTGACCACGCTGTACAGCGGCTCGCCATTGCGATCGATCGGCACCAGATTCTCGTGTAAAGACTTGATCCAGTCGTCCAGCTTCGGGTTCGAACCAAGGACTGGTCCGCCCGAAGTTCGTAAAATCATTTTGCGAATACTATTCTTGTACTTGGTGACTTCTTCATTCGTCACGGAAACACCGATGCTAATATTGGAGCTGAAAAAACGAAGAAAGCTGAAGCTTGCTGCTGCTGAAAACTTGTTCTGCATGAAGTTCGAGTCGTCGATGGAACGAGAATTAAAGAAGTCCAGCTTTTCAAGAATGCCTCCAGCCTCTACAGAGGTGATCACGTGGGTTCCGAAGTCCCGGACGATTAGATCGGACAGGTATCGAGCCAGCTTTGTTTGATTGTTCACCAGCGCGTTCATCACTTCCGTCAAGCGATTGGTGAGCGCTGCAGACAGCTTGAAGTCTGGTTGAAGCTTCGAAGAGTAGAGTCGGTAACGAAGCTGAGACCTGCCAATATCCAGTTTGTTCTGCACCGCGACCTTCTTCACCTGTTGAAACTCGTTAGACAGTTTTCCGCCAATCCTAAATGCAGCGATTTTTCCACTGGCTTCTAGATTGATCGAGACGCTTAGCGAGCTGGTATAGTTGCTAAAGTGGTCAATCACTTCGGACATCACCTCTATGTTGGACTCCTTTCTCGGGTACAGAATCACATTCTTCGGCAGAACGTACATGCCGTCATCTGACAGGGCGCAGTCTGTAAACGACAGGTCGGCTACGAGACCCATGTCCTTGTTTCTCAGGTTGTCCCAGCCGCCACCTGTCAATCAAGAAGATGAGGTTTTCATTTTCCATCTTAGAAAAACAGCAAGGTAAAACGCTTGCCAACACAAAATATTTCAAGTGTCAAAAAATCTCGTTAATTACCTGGCATCGAAGAGAACCGAGTGATCGAGCTTCCGCTATTAAGCAGCCACACGCACCTGTTGCTGCCATCCGAGGCGGGCAAGCTCTGATTGAGGTTGCTAACTGGTGCAGCCCCAATGCAACAGCAAAGACCAGCGAGGATCGAAAGAACCAACGGCAGTTGCATTCCGGCGAGTCAGTGTTGGTGAAGCCAAATTGCTTTCCTGTCTCAGTCTGCAGGCTCTCGCTCTGCCCGATTTCCTGCCGAGATCCCACAATCGCTTCTCATATAAATACTAAAGTCAAGAGGGCCGTGTTTCTATCTTTAGTTTCCGCTTAAATATCAAATTCAGCAGATCGAGCTTGTTTCTATCTTTAGCATCTGGGTGACACCATTGTTTGCGGACTTTCTTCTCACCCAACAATGCATTAAATTCAATTGTACGAGCGTAGCTTCTTGTTTCTATGTTTAGCAGTTTCAAACAGAAGGTGAACTTATTGCCTCCATCAAAATACGAATGTCTAAACTTAGCAACAAATGCAAAACACAGTGCGGTACTCGTAGACCATGCGTGGCGAGCACGCTGCCATTGATAAGAATGCAGACCCCAAAACCGGAGAGACCGTCTTTTAGGGATCCGTCTGTGTAGCAGTGGACCTCCTGGGGATTCCAGTGGTCGTTAGCCTCCTCACGGGGAGGAAGACTGACCTTGAATCGAAGACAGAGGTTGAGCGTGCGGGGTTCCCCGTCCGAAAGGACGTTGAGACCTCCGCTCTCCTGAAATCTCGACCCTGATCACCTCGGTTTACTTACCGGGCGACAAGGCTGTTGTCTCGGAGGAGCTTATCTCACTGGTGGAACTTTGTTCTGCCAGAAACTACAAGCTAATGGTTGCTGGCGATATAAATGCTCACCAACTCACTGGGGCAGCACAAACATTAATCAGAGAGGTGAAGACCTCCTGATTTATGTTGCCTCCACCACGCTTGAGTTCTGCAACTCAGGCAAAACCCCTACTTTTGATAACGGGCGTTGGGCGGAGGTCCTTGATGCCACACTTGCCACACCAAGACTCTACCAGAGGATTGATGAGTGGCAGGTCCTTCCTGTGGCGTCTCTCTCTGACCACAAGCTCAACTCCTTTCACGTGGCCAGCGCACAACGCAATGACCATATCATCTGGAGACGGAATGCCAGGAACACCGATTGGGAGGCTTTCAGGTTCATCCTGGATTCAACCCTTTGGAACTCCTGCTTTCCGACCTCCATTGACTCTTGCCAAGAAACGGAGGTTTATGCGGCTGTTCTCACGGATTCGCTAACCTCCGCTTTCGAGGCCTCCTGCCTTCGAAGCCTACAGGGGCAAAACTTCGGCCCCGTGGTGGAACCCCAAGCTTGGCGACCTCCGCCGCAAAGCCAAACGGTTACACCGCAGGGCCACCAAATCTAAACGCCAAATGGACCAGACCGCCTACCTTGAAGCAATTCAATTCAATTCAGTTCAATTCAAGCAGTCCTCTCTCCAATTCTCTGGAACATGGTTATTGACGAGCTTCTACGGGACGCCTGTCCTAACCCTATTCTGAAGGTCGGTTATGCGGACGATGTCACGGCGGTAGCCTCTGGGCCATCGCCAGACACCCTGCGTGATCTCCTTCAGAACTTCATTAACACTGCTGAACGCTGGGCGGACCGATGCGGTCTGAAGCTCTCTGAGACTAAGACCGCTGTGGTCATGTTCACCAGCAGGACGAAATGGCAATCCCGCAATCTCACGCTCTACGGACAGGAAATCCCTTCCGTAAGCAAGTCAAGTATCTTGGGTCACCCTTGATCACAGGCTGAACTGGTCCCCGCATGTTCATGCCAAGACTAAAAAGGCCTTCGCGATCCTGGCGCAATTGCGCAGGCCCGTTGGCACTACTTGGGGCCTTACCCCTAAACGCCTCTGGTGGATCTACACTGCTATGGTCAGGCCGGCGATCTCCTACGCCGGACTGATCTGGGCGAGTGCCCTGCAGATTAAGACCTGCTTCGAGGCTCTTAAACGAGTGCAGGGGCGCGCTTGTCGAATGATAATGAGCGCCCCGCCCTCTGCTCCATTCGACGGCCTCAACGCCTTCCTTGACCTCCTTGGCCTCCTTGGTCTCCGATGGACATTTTCGTCCGCAGTGAGGCGGTCAAGGCAGCCCGGCGTCTCATTGACACCGGCATTACTCTCAAGCCCCAGAGGGCAATGGCTAAGCGCAAGCTTCTGCCTCATTCCGACCTCTGTCTCAAAGATTTCAGGAGAGCGGAGGTCTCAACGTCCTTTCGGACGGGGAACCCCGCACGCTCAACCTCTGTCTTCGATTCAAGGTCAGTCTTCCTCCCCGTGAGGAGGCTAACGACCACTGGAATCCCCAGGAGGTCCACTGCTACACAGACGGATCCCTAAAAGACGGTCTCTCCGGTTTTGGGGTCTGCATTCTTATCAATGGCAGCGTGCTCGCCACGCATGGTCTACGAGTACCGCACTGTGTTTTGCATTTGTTGCTAAGTTTAGACATTCGTATTTTGATGGAGGCAATAAGTTCACCTTCTGTTTGAAACTGCTAAACATAGAAACAAGAAGCTACGCTCGTACAATTGAATTTAATGCATTGTTGGGTGAGAAGAAAGTCCGCAAACAATGGTGTCACCCAGATGCTAAAGATAGAAACAAGCTCGATCTGCTGAATTTGATATTTAAGCGGAAACTAAAGATAGAAACACGGCCCTCTTGACTTTAGTATTTATATGAGAAGCGATTGTGGGATCTCGGCAGGAAATCGGGCAGAGCGAGAGCCTGCAGACTGAGACAGGAAAGCAATTTGGCTTCACCAACACTGACTCGCCGGAATGCAACTGCCGTTGGTTCTTTCGATCCTCGCTGGTCTTTGCTGTTGCATTGGGGCTGCACCAGTTAGCAACCTCAATCAGAGCTTGCCCGCCTCGGATGGCAGCAACAGGTGCGTGTGGCTGCTTAATAGCGGAAGCTCGATCACTCGGTTCTCTTCGATGCCAGGTAATTAACGAGATTTTTTGACACTTGAAATATTTTGTGTT
This sequence comes from Macrostomum lignano, assembly GCA_002269645.1. Taxonomy (NCBI): domain Eukaryota; kingdom Metazoa; phylum Platyhelminthes; family Macrostomidae; genus Macrostomum; species Macrostomum lignano. Next base: position 19,372 of record NIVC01000833.1, on the reverse strand, counting down.
GGCAAGCGTTTTACCTTGCTGTTTTTCTAAGATGGAAAATGAAAACCTCATCTTCTTGATTGACAGGTGGCGGCTGGGACAACCTGAGAAACAAGGACATGGGTCTCGTAGCCGACCTGTCGTTTACAGACTGCGCCCTGTCAGATGACGGCATGTACGTTCTGCCGAAGAATGTGATTCTGTACCCGAGAAAGGAGTCCAACATAGAGGTGATGTCCGAAGTGATTGACCACTTTAGCAACTATACCAGCTCGCTAAGCGTCTCGATCAATCTAGAAGCCAGTGGAAAAATCGCTGCATTTAGGATTGGCGGAAAACTGTCTAACGAGTTTCAACAGGTGAAGAAGGTCGCGGTGCAGAACAAACTGGATATTGGCAGGTCTCAGCTTCGTTACCGACTCTACTCTTCGAAGCTTCAACCAGACTTCAAGCTGTCTGCAGCGCTCACCAATCGCTTGACGGAAGTGATGAACGCGCTGGTGAACAATCAAACAAAGCTGGCTCGATACCTGTCCGATCTAATCGTCCGGGACTTCGGAACCCACGTGATCACCTCTGTAGAGGCTGGAGGCATTCTTGAAAAGCTGGACTTCTTTAATTCTCGTTCCATCGACGACTCGAACTTCATGCAGAACAAGTTTTCAGCAGCAGCAAGCTTCAGCTTTCTTCGTTTTTTCAGCTCCAATATTAGCATCGGTGTTTCCGTGACGAATGAAGAAGTCACCAAGTACAAGAATAGTATTCGCAAAATGATTTTACGAACTTCGGGCGGACCAGTCCTTGGTTCGAACCCGAAGCTGGACGACTGGATCAAGTCTTTACACGAGAATCTGGTGCCGATCGATCGCAATGGCGAGCCGCTGTACAGCGTGGTCAACAGGCGCTCCCTTCCGAACCTGCCCATGACGCACATGTTGAAGCTGCGGAAGGAGATCGAGGATGCCGTAATGCGGTAAGTATTACCGAGCATCTACGAATGAGAAGCTTTTCAAGCATGCTCAAAAGAATGCTGCTCAAAAGAAGGTTTGCCATGACTGATTTCAGCTACTACAAGGCCAACACCGTCAAGGGCTGTCTGGACCCGAATTCGAGAAACTTTGACCCCATCGCCAATACAGCCGGCCAGTGCGAGGCTCCCGGCACCAACTTCAGCTTCGCTGGCGTCTATCAGCAGTGCTGGGAGTCGAACCCCCGCGCGGGCTTCAACCTGTGCTCCGGTGCAGGCAGCGGCGTTCTGCTCAACCCCATCACGGGCGGGACCAGGTGTCAAGTTGGGTATGAGCCGGTGAGTAAATTTAGCTTTTTCAGTTAGAGGCAGAGGGTTGTGTGCACCCTGGCTCACTTTAAGAGAGGCGGCATTACTGCCCATTCCGCCGACTCCCCTGAGCAAGCACACACGCGCATCATACATATGAAGTCATACGCACAGCACAGGAGTGTACAGCGGCCCAAACTTTATTTATTGTTAGGCCTGTACACTTCATTTTGCCTTGGAGGTTGGCCCTCAAGGGTGTTTATTGCTCGAGCAGACCCAAGCCGAGATTCCAATTTAGCCCTAAGTTAATGCGACTGCACTTGGAATCGAGCCCAGGCCGCTGGCACATCAGAGCGCCGCGCTGGGCACCACTGGGCTACGGCCCCTCGAGTAAATCTAGCTACATTTGTACTTACGAGTAGTTCGATTTAAGTGTAGGGTACAACTTTCTGCTTCTCAATAACACTCTGTCCTACCAGCGGACCGTTTCAGGCTACTTAACGATCCGTAAAGTGTTGCTTTTCCAGGTGAAGCTTCTTTCGACCGTTGGCCGCAACAGCAAGCGCTGCTGGAAGACGAAGCATTGCACTTCCTGGTTTATCTGGTGCGTTCACCACGAAGAGCGAACCCAATGCGTCGACTCGTACACCGTCCTGACTGCCTACTGGTGCACTGCTCGTCGCACTTCGAAGCTGATCCCAACCCCGGCATGTTCTACGCAGGCGCCTACGCTGCGGACGGACGATTCCTCAACGACATCACGCAGAGCAAAGAGTGTCCGGAGCACTTCCGGCCCTACAAGGTCGGACGCGACATCTACCTGTGCCTGAGTATGGACCTGAGCAGGGCTTCTCGCGGCAGAATCCCGTTCGCCGGGTTCTTTTCCTGCGACTCGGGCAACCCGCTGTCGGAGACAAGCGGAGGTCTGGATGCGCCGAAGCACTGCCCGAAAGAATTCAGCCAGGTGACTCTGGACACGGTCGACGGCTGCGCAATCATGCAGTGCGTGAAGGGTCGCTCCGGGCTCGCCCAGATTCAAGTGAGGCGCCCGCCATTCGAGGAGCCCGACTATGAGTTGGTCGAGCATCCCGTCACTGTCGTGAAACATCACGGCTGGCGTTGGTCCTTTAATATCACACAGCACGTGTGGCGCTTCCTCGGCTTCTTCGGCTCAGCTTCGAGCGATGACGAAACCAGCTCAATCGACAGTAGCAGCAGCTACAACAGCAGCAGCAGCAGCAGTTCTGATGCCGAATCGGCGCCCTACAGCTCTGCTCAGGAGTCCACTTCGGAGTCCGCCTCTCCGTCTCCGGCAGGTATCGCGGCCCTCGTTGGCATCATATTGGGCATCGCCGGAATTGTCGTGCTGTCTGTGTGGCTCCGCAGGCGCTGCGCTCGCTGCCGCTCGGCTTCGGACGAAGCAGCAGTTGCCACACCGCAAGAAGCCTCCGCTTAATCGCTGGAGCAACGCGATGGCTCTGAGACAGTCGCTGATGCAGAGGCTGAGACCCGAGGACGTGCTTTTTTATTTACTTAATTTTGTAAATGACCGTCTCTAGGAATCTGATATTCACGACAAGCCTATTGGAGCACTCATTATGTCGTAAAATTCACATTCATACACATTCATTCATACACAGGCACATTCATACACATGTTCATTTGACATTATTGCACAGTACAACGCGCTTTTCTTCAATGTACATCGAGCATATATTAACTTAACCGTCACAATCTCGAATTTGATTTGCTACATTGTGTAAGCATTTTTATTGTTTACTTTTTTGAATCGGAGCGTTTGTTCTTAGAAAATTCTTAATACCCTTTAGACTCGTATTTCCCAGGTGATCACGACTATAATGCTTATTATCTATCATCAGAGACACACAATTTTTAAATCCACATATACGTACAGCATGATTTCAAGCCCATGAGAATTGCTATAACTACTGCAAATGTGTATTGTAAAAATCCCGATTTGCGAGAACTGGTTCTGTTTTTCCTGCTTGCAATCTTAAGTGTAACCATTTTAAACTTGCGTATATCAAATATATAAAAACTATGCAGCTATCAAATGTCAATATCTAAAAACATAATCATTATAACAAAGTTTGAGGCTTAACTTTCTACGAGTGGCCACTCCTTGAAACAGGGACTTTTTGCTTGGCTTGAAATATGAATCTGAAAGATAAAATAAAATTTTAGGGTTCTTACGGATATTATATTTAAAGTTTCAGAATTGTAACAACACTGAAACTGAAATCAAAATGCACGTACGTTTAGAAAATTTTTACGGCAATTCTGGCTACCGATGTGGATTGTAGCAACCCTCTGTATGTCAAATATTTATTAATACGCGCAAGTTTTATTTTAGACCCATGGAAAACAATGTTATGAAAATGTATCCTAACAGTTCGAACCTGCTCATAAGAGTGCCATTTCCACATAATTTCAACGAAACGCATGCTTCTTTGATGAGTCCAAGTTTGTGGACTAAAATGATTGTCACTTCTTTTTATTGAATCCCAAGGTCTCTTTTGGCTCTTACGTCCCAGGTGATACCGAAGTTTGAGTACTGGTTCCGTGTTTTACTTATTGTAAAGCCTAGATGTACGTGCCTTATGCATCCATGCAACCATAATAGTGCTCCTCTAACTACTCAACGTGTACCGGTATATGGTAAAAATATTAAGTTTGAGACTGAAACTTTGAGATAAATATAAAATCTGTCAATTATTTTGGTATCTTCAAGTTGAATTGTCTTTAAGACTGACAGTGTTGGTCAATTTTTTAGCATTCGGGCGGCGTTGTTCCAGGCGGTGATCGATACCGTCCTGCTGTACAACGCCGAGACCTGGACGCTGACGGAGTCGCTCGAGCAGCAAGTTGACGCGGTGCACGCTGGCCTGCTGCGCGCCGCCTTCAAGATCGGCTACGAGCGAGTGACCAACGCGGCTTTAGTATCTCCGCGCCGGCCTGGTCCGTCCAAGCGACCTGCTGCGCCGTCGGCGACCCCAGCTGGCAGGCCACATCATCCGCGCTGAGTCGTACTGCCCAGAGCCGGTGCAGGAGGTGCTGCTGCTAACGCTGCAGGCACCCTACTGGCAGGGGCAGGCGCGCACTCGGCGTTTCGTCGACTGCCTGCTGGCTGACGCCGGCGTCCCGGATTCGGCCGGCGGCGTGGCGTTCATTCGCGACCTGGCCTTGAAGCGCGCCCTGTGACGCTAACTGCGTATTCTTTTGTTGTTGTTGTTGTTGTTGTTGTTGTTGTTGTTGTTGATACTGCCAACGATCCCTTACTTGTTTCACGGCGGATGCTTCTTAAGCCACTCCCATAGAGCTTCGCTTCACTGGGGTGTTCGCTAAGGCTTCACCTGCTGCGAGCCTTCGTACACACTCTTCATTCTCTTGTGTCTCCACTCGGACCTGTGCTTGCTGCGTCTCCGGGCTGCCTTGACGACCAGGCTGGCCAGTACTCCGACTTCCTCAACGCACTCCTTGACCGCGGCATCCGCCACCTCATTACCGGTGATGCCGCAGTGGCTTGGGCGACGATGCAGTACAAAATAACTGCGGAAGCTGAATAACTTGATCTCAAAACGTCAAAACCTTTCGGGTGTTAACAAAATACCGAGGCAAAAATCCATCAGCTTTGAATTTGATCATCATACTTCACAGAGCATATCAAGAAGAAATTTATTTTAAATGTATTTATATATATATTTCATTCTGAAATTAAATTTATTATCTTCCTTCGGGATATTGAATACCTGTGTGAAATATGCTCTTATGCATTCAAAATAAGGGCATTAATATACCTCCTAATCAATGCTTTAGTCACGAATTTTTAATTGCAAAACGCAAACTTATTTCGTCACATTCGACTACTAATAAAATTTTTATAAGTTTTTAACCCACTAAAATTTTGATTACTTAGATCAATAAACTGTTGAGTTGAGCAATAGTTCCTGTTGCTGTCTCTATAGCTGCTGCAGAAGCCACTGAGCAGTTTGATGATCCCGGAGCACGCAGGCAGACGTGGCCGACGCTGCGAAGCCGCAATTCGCTGTCCGCTTCGACGCTCCGCTGCACAAGCAGAAGGTCTCGGAGGTGGCCAAAACTCCTGGCTGACCGTCGTCCGACCAGCCACCGATGGACAGAATTCGGGTGCCACCGTCCAGGGCGACGGCCGACAGGTTGCTCTTGGCTTGCAGCATCTGCAATTGGGTACAGCTGACTGGGTTGCATTTGTATCTAAAAAAATATTTATGCGCATCGTAAATGTGCCGTGGTCTTCGCGCGTGTGTTGTACCTGTTTACACTTCCTGTATCTGTGAACAGTTTGTGCCCATGTTCACATTCTGCATCTGTGTACAGGTATCAATTCTCATTCTCATTCTGAACCTACATCACATACGAGCGTAGAAGTCTGTTCTCTCACCTGTCCTACCTCTACCCATTCGTTGTCCAGTCCACTGAGTCGGTACTTCTCGATCGAGCGCAGCCTCTTCTCCCCATCGTTGCCCCCAACTGCATAGACTGCGTCGCCAATAGCAACCAGAGCGACGCCACTTCGCGGATGGCACATACGACCAATGAGAGTCCACTGGTCAACATCCGGGTCGTACAATTCGGCCGTGTCGTGGTAGCGCTGCCCGTCGAAACCTCCGGCTACGAAGACTCTCTCGCCAATGGCTGCGGCGCCGGCGTCGCTGCGCACCACGTGCAGGCTGGCGACCTGGGTCGAGGTAAAGAAAATTCAGACTTTTGTATTCACCTAACATTCGACAGCAAAAGCATCAACATCACGGTTAGAGCTCTGCGTGAACCCAGCTGCAAATTTCGGCATGAACACGCCTGCAAAACTCTGGTGCACACCTATTTGTACATAGATACGCCTTCCGGATGCAGTATCGAAAAACGCAATAACTCAATCAGCAATCATTCAGCAAGTTACAGACAACAGTTAGCAGCTGCAAACCTCAATCCAGACGCTCTCCCCAGCTTGAAGCCGTTCAACGGAGCTAAGCCGGGCAGTCAGTCCGCGCTGATCTTGCGCCACCACTTCGCCGGAGTGGCCGCCGATGGCGTACATCGCGCCCGTCTCGGTGGCCGCGCAGCTGACGTAGTACCGTTTATGCGTCAGACAGGAGCCGATGTGCCAGCCAAGCTCGGGCTGGCGCAGGCTGTAGCGCCACACAGCCCGCAACGCCTGCTGACCGTCGTAACCGCCGATGACGTAGATGACTCCGTCAACCAGCAGGCAGCCGGAGTAGACGCGAGCGCCCAGCTGACCGATGTGATTCGATGGAAGACCGTGGCCAGTCCTACTTCTGCTTCCACTGTTCGGACAGCGAAGAAGCCAGCAGTCGGCTCGCGGGTTGTACACTTGACATGCCGCCTGAGGACCCGTTGTGCCGGTAGCGGTCTGAACCTGCGGCACCTGCTGTTGCTGCTGGTTTGCTGCATTATCGGCATCGTGCGCCGATTGGTTGGTAGCTTCTGCTGCCACTCTGCCTGCGACTGCGATGGGCGCAGGTCTTTGACCCCAGCCGCCGAACACGAGCACAATCTGCATAGTGGTGTGTAAATATTCTATAAATGTTAGCCGGTAGTTGAGGAAGTGGAGAAGGAAGGCTGTGGGCAGGACAGGCGACTCGGCGCCGATGATGCGGCCTGCCAGCTGGAGTCGGCGACTGCGCAACCGGTCGCTTGGACGGACGAGGGCGACTCGGCGACTCATCGTGCGTCAGATTGCTTTATCCTGCAGCTCCAGCAACTCAAAAACTAGCGTGTTTTAGTGCTCTTTGAGTTTGTCTGTGTGCAATTCTGAGTGTGTTTTCGCTAAAAAGAGGTTGCTGTGATGATAATGTTGAAAGTGGGTCGATTTCCACGATTCGAAAGCTCAACGGTAAATTTTTCGATGGCAAAAGTCGAGAAGCAGGGCCAATGCAATTGCTGAAAAAGCTTTCTCTAGCGCTAGCTGGCTCCCATTGGGCCATACACTTTAGTCTCACCTCGTGCGGCTCCCTTGGCCTCGAGTTGACAGAATTCGCGCCCCCACCAGAGTGCCGAGTTCGGCTCTTTCCCGTTGCAGAGTTATTCAGCATGGCGACAGACCAGGGAGGCGGTGACCAGCGCATCAGATCCGGATAGCTCATGCTGAGCCGAGCTCTCTGGCCGGGCTCGAGCAGACCGAACCGGACGCACTCGGAGAGCCGCGCGGCCGCTCGCTGGTGGCCGGGGTTGGCGCGTAGCCAGCCAGCAGCAGCAGCCAGCACCTGCTCCTCTGATTGACAGTTCAAAGCGTTGTGACTCAGTATGCGATGCACCTACGGATGAGAATGGGAAATACTCGAATGAATGACTATAGAAAAATCTATAGCACAAGGGGCTTCAGCACAAGGGGCTTTAGCACCAGGGGCTTTAGCACCAGTGGCTTTAGCACCAGGGGCTTTAGCACCAGTGGCTTTATCACCAGGGGCTTTAGCACAAGGGGCTTTAGCACCAGGGTGATGATCATGAGCAAATAAGCATATGTTATAAATAGCATCTCTCACCAGATCAGCGCTGAGCTTCAACCACTGTTCTGGAGAATTTGTTGCTTCAAAAATTTTAGTAAATTTGCTCAGGACCGCCTCCATGGCAACTCTTTCCAGCTCAGGCAGCCAGAATCCGTCAATCTCCATCAGCAGGTGCAAAGCGAAATGCACGTCTTGTTTGAAGCGCTCGGCAAGAAATTGCAGAACTTTTGCGCTAAGTTCTTGACAGAGGAAAAAGTCGGCAGTCATGTACAAGTCCATGGCGTTCCCGTCTGTGACTTTGAATGGCGAGTCGTTTGCGAAGCTGAGAAAAGCTTGGAAACCTCTTTCTAAGAAAGGGAGCTGGTTGCTTGGCAGTTGGAGCACCCTGCGGGGGAGGGGTAAAAATGATTATATAAGACAGCGTTTGAGTATCATCTGCACAGGGGCACTCTTCACTAGAAGACAGATTGTAAATAGCTGAGCACATGTTTTTCTTTTTAATAGAGTTATTTGGGAATGGACACAGTTTTCAATCCGCTATGCTAAATTATAAAATGAGTTTTCGATATCTACCAATCTAGGTAAGTGATTGATTTCAGAAAAAACGGCTCAATCGATTTTCATGAAACTTGCACCGTTCGATCAGAAATATTCCCGTAATAGTGCATGTTTTGCGACTAAGAAATTGCTCAATGCCCTTTCGTGATCAGAAGCTGTCGCCAAACAACTGAGACGAGTCACATTGATCAGCAGGACAGAATCTACTGGTGCATAGGAACCATTTCAGGGAAATATCTGATGCAATCGGAGTACCTTTGGTATCACTCAAAGACACAATTAAGACAATCAACTGCGAACAACCCACCGGGCACAGATGAGAAGTCAAGACTAATGGTGGAATTGCTGAGATTTCAAGGCTCATATGGGGAGTTTCTGGGATGTCAAGGCTCATGGGGGATTGCTGAGATGTCAAGGCTCATATGGGGAGTTGCTGGGATGTCAAGGCTCATATGGGGAGTTGCTGAGATGTCAAGGGAGAGTAAGGATTAAGGCATGGCTTGAAGAGAGGCTGTGATGTCAAAGCTCACAAGCTCATATCGTAGGCTGGACAGCTCTGTTTCAGGGCTGATGCCTGAGTGATTTAAACATCATTTTACTTTAGAAACTAACAATAGCGACTGTACAAGGTCAAAAGGTAAATGTATAGCATTAAAAAAATCCTTTTTTTGTTGCCTCCCCGACGGGGGGCGCAGATCGCTAGTCCACTATACTATTTCACTCTAGCCTAGGCTTAAGAAATGATTGGCTAGGAATGGCTACAAGGCGCAGGGAGGGAGAGAAACTTCAATATAACGTATAACGTCTTACTTTACTATACAGAGTTTATGGTGCTACTTATGCTCACCGACCATTGACGTATTGCATCAGCAATGAAAAATAGTTGCTACAGTGAATCAGGGCAGACAAATCGACTGGTAATTGTTTGACGTCCGAACACTTGCAGGAACTGCTGCACTGCCGCTTTGGCAGCCAGACAAAATGCGAACAGACCGAATTAAGAAGCTCGTCTGACAGCTGCTTGCTGAGTGGTGGTGGGTCTCGAATCTTCCAGGTGTGCTGCATCGAATTAAACAGACCGCCAACCGTGAAACTGTGATGACGGCTGACTGAACTGCCTCGCTTATTGAATTGATTTTCGCTCTCTGCTTCAGGAGTCTTGCTTCTCATATTGTATGCTGCTGTTTAGCTAGACTGAGTTATGCGAATCAATAAGTTTAGAAAAAACGAGATTAATTATTAATATTGATCGCAATTGAAATCAATTGGAACTCTAAATCCAGCACAGGATTTGGCTAGATTCCTTTAGCCATAGACATACTTGTCAGGCGCTGCTACAGATGTTAAAAGTTGACAATATTTCTTGCAAAAATGTATCGAGCCTACTTACACTTTCTTTTGAGCGTCTGAGTCCGCATGTGTTAAATATTTTGAACTACCAACATAAAATACATGGGCACCCACCAAGAGACAGGGGCGCCCACCAAGAGACAGGGGCGCCCACCAAGAAGACAGGGGCGCCCACCAAGAAGACAGGGGCGCCCACCAAGAAGACAGGGGCGCCCACCCAAGAGACAGAGGCGCCCACCAAGAGACAGGGGCGCCCACCCAAGAGACAGAGGCGCCCACCAAGAGACAGGGGCGCCCACCAAGAGACAGGGGCGCCCACCAAGAAGACAGGGGCGCCCACCCAAGAGACAGAGGCGCCCACCAAGAGACAGGGGCGCCCACCCAAGAGACAGAGGCGCCCACCAAGAAGACAGGGGCACCCACCAAGAGACAGGGGCGCCCACCCAAGAGACAGAGGCGCCCACCAAGAAGACAGGGGCACCCACCAAGAGACAGAGGCGCCCACCAAGAGACAGGGGCGCCCACCCAAGAGACAGGGGCGCCCACCAAGAAGACAGGGGCGCCCACCAAGAAGACAGGGGCGCCCACCAAGAAGACAGGGGCGCCCACCAAGAAGACAGGGGCGCCCACCAAGAGACAGGGGCGCCCACCAAGAGACAGGGGCGCCCACCAAGAGACAGGGGCGCCCACCAAGAGACAGGGGCGCCCACCAAGAGACAGAGGGGATCCGGCACATTAAAAAGTAAAAGTCGAAATTCGGCAGGTGAGAATTATGCGTGAAAAAATTTCTCAAATAAAACATTTTTTTCTTTTTTTACTTGATTGCGAACTAAAAATAAAATGACGCCCTTAAAAACTATAAAAACGTTTACTGAAGGGAAGATACATTGTAAAAAATAGATGTTTTGAGTTTTATCTCCGCAGAAGAATGATAGAGCAAAGCGTCACAGGGTAAGTGTTTATACTGCAGTTAATATAAACAACCATAATATAAATATTGAAAGTTTAACATTAAAGGAGGAGGCTTGGTCAAATTTACATACTTGTATAGATTTATAACAAAACCAGTGTATTGTACAGCTGGATTTTTCATGAACTTAAACTTGAGTACTAGTTAACTATTTGATGAACTAATCTTGCAAAATAGTTAAACAAAAAAATAAAAAAATCAAACAGCGCTTTTTGTTTTAAAAATAGTCTCAATTTAAAAATTAGATTCCGAGTAAGAGTAAGTGACCACTTCAAATAAAAGTTTAAAATTGCAAATGAATAATGAAAGAAAACAACGTCTGTTTTTGTCATAACACAACGTCTACACTTGATTTTAATCTTATCTTGGTAAAATTTGAGACGAAATGGGGCTGTTACAGCAAGTGTTGCGCCACAATAAGTGTTACGTCATTTTACTACCTGTGCTTCTTGACACCGCGGCTCATTTCACAGCTCAAACGGAAGCGGCGTTGCTCCTGCGCAGCACACTTGAGGCCAGCTCGTCGTCCATGACAACCTCGTCGTCTTCGTCGTCGCAGCTGACCTCGTCGGCCTCAAGCGAACCGTACGAATTGTTCACCTGGCCGTCCTCAGTCAGTGGCTGCGTGCTTTCGTCCGGCGGAGGCACTTCTCGGTAAGGCGCCGACGACTGCTGTCGGCCTTGACGACGGCGGCTGCGCAGGTCGCGGAGAACCCGACGAATTCTGGGGCCGGGCGAGGCGCGCTTGCGAACCAGCAGTACGATGAGGCCAATCGCAGCGATGGCTGCCAGGCAGCTCACGATGGCCAGGATGGCCGTTGACGTGTCGGAACCCGAGTCGCGGCTGTTAGGCGTCGCTTGGTTGCTGCTGCTGCTGCTGCTGCTGCTGCTGCTGCTGCTGCCAACACTGCTAGAGCCGACTTCCTCAGAGCTGCTGCCGTAGAAGCCAAGAAAACGCCAAATGTTCTTTGTAGCATTGTAGGCCCAGCGCCAGCCGTGGCTTTCAATGCGAGTCACGGGGTGCTCGATCAGCTCATAGTCTGGCTCCTCGAAAGGTGGACGCCTGATGTGCAAACGGCTGAGCCCGGAGCGGCCTTTTACGCACTGCATGATTGCGCAGCCATCGATCGTGTCCAGAGTCACCTGGCTGAAGCTGTCCGGGCAGCGTTTCGGCGAGGTTGACTTGGCGCCGTTGCCAGAGCTGGAGTAAGCCACGAGGCGTCTGTTCATCTCCGATAGCGGGTTGCCCGAGTTGCAGGCGAAGAATCCGGCGAAAGGGATGCGGTAGCGGGAAGCCGCATCCAGATCTAGGCTCAGGCAGAGGTAGATGTCGCGTCCGATCTTGTAGGGCCGAAAGTACTCCGGACAGGATTTACCCTGCGTGATTTCGTTCACGAATCGTCCGTCAGCAGCGTAGGCGCCTGCGTACACCATGCCGGAGTTTTGGTTGAGCTTCGCACCTCGACGAGCCGCACACCAGTAGGCAGTCACGACAGTATGCGAGTCGGCGCATTCGACCCCGTCATTGCAGGTGAAGACCAACCAGCACCGACGCGTCTTCTCCCAGCAGCGTTTTCCCGTACGGCCAATGGTGGACAGCAGCTGGATCTAGAACAGCAAGATTTTTAGACAGCTGTTACCCAAAGTATTTTTTTCTATTTTCAGTCGATAATGCAGGGGAAAAATTCAACAACCTACCGGCTCGTATCCAGTTGGGCAAGTCAACTTTCCTGTGATGGGGTTTGGCAGAAGGCCGTTGCCGTCCCCGGAGCACAGCTTCATGCCCGCCCCCGGGTTCGACTCCCAGCACTGCTGATAGACGCCAGCGAAGCTGAAGTTGGAGGCGGGAGCCTCGCACTGGCCGCCGACGTTGGCGATGGGGTCAAAGTTTTGCGAATTGGGATCCATGCAGCCCTTGACGGTGTTGGCCTTGTAGTAGCTGGAATATGAGCCATCGAATCATCTGAGACACCTAACCCACAATAACAGGCAATATGATAAAGATATTTTCTCAATGGAAGCACCTGCAAAGACACCAGAAACTTTTTCCTAATACAAAGCAGGTTCGAAAGAGAATAGCTCACCGCATCACGGCATCCTCGGTCTCCTTCCGCAGCTGCATCAGATGCGTCATGGGCAGGTTCGGAAGGGAGCGCCTGCTGATCACGCTGTACAGCGGCTCGCCCTCGCGATCGATCGGCACCAGATTCTCGTGCAGATACTTCATCCAATCTGCCAGCTTTGGACTGGGACCCAGGATTGGTCCGCCGAATGAGCGCATCATCATTTTGCGAACGCTCTTTGTGTACTTATCGATGTCCTCTTTTGTTACGGTGGTACTGCCGCCGACATCGACTCCGAGAATTTGATGAAATTTAACACTCATCGACGCAGAAAACTTGTTCTCCATGAAGTTCCTGTCCGTGATGGAGTCGGACCTGAAGAAGTCCAACTTTTCCAAAATACCACCGGCTTCTACAGAAGTGATAACGTGCGTTCCAAAGTCCCTAACGATTAGATCAGACAGGTATCGAGCCAGCTTCGTTCGATTGTTCACCAGCGCACTCACAATGTCCGTCAAGCGATTGGTGAGCGCCACGGACAGCTTAAAGTCTGGCTGAAGCTTCGACGAGTACATTCGGTAGCGGAGCTGCGACCTGCCAATCTGCAGTCTGTTCTGCACTGCCACACTCTTGACCATCTGGAACTCTTCTGACAGTTTGCCACCGATTCCGATGGCGCCCAGAATTCCGTTCGCACCGATATTCACTGAGGCGCTGACGGAGCTAGTAAAGTTATTGAAGTGCTCCATCACCTGGGACATGACCTCCACGTTGGACTCCTTCCTGGGGTACAGAATCACATTCTTCGGAGAACGTACATGCCGTCATCTGATAGGGTGCAGTCTGTAAACGACAGGTCAGCCACGAGACCCATGTCCTTGTTTCTCAGGTTGTCCCAGCCTCCACCTGTATAGTTTAAAAAAGGTATACTTTCCGTGTTTGGCCTAAACGAAGTCAGTTGTAAATCTCATTTAGTCTCATCTCACCTGGCATCGAGGAGAATCTCGTGATTGACGCTCCGCTGTTGAGCAGCCATAAGCAGCGGTTGCTGCCGTCCGGGGCGGGAGAGCTCTGGCTGAGGTTCACGACCGGAGTGGCCCCAGCAGAGCAGCACAGGCCAATGAGGGCTAGAATCACCCACAGACAGTGACACATTTTACGAGCTGTCGTATTCTGATGCTGCTAAGTTTTAAGGTTTGTTTCTATCAAATTTATATGAAACTGCCAAGGGTCTCGGCTTTGGCGACAGTGTTAATATAGTTAGTATAGTTGGCTAATAAAGCTTTTTGTCTTTTCAGATTTATTTTCTTACTAAACTAGCGTCCCTGACAACAATGGCAATAGCGGCAGCCCTTCTCTTCTTCGCTATGCCAGTGAAAGATCGGTAATAGGTGGGCAATTACTGTGTACATCTTCTTTCTAGAGCTTGCTCAAACCGTGTGGTACAGAAGAGAGCAATGGACAGAAGGGACAGTCGAAAAAATTCTGTCTAACGCAGTGCTAGACCTATTGTACCCCATTGCAGTTTGTCATGTGATGTCTGTCCAAAACAGCAATACAGAGCAAGGCTGTGCAGTAGCTAGATGCCTGTTAATGGCTTTCTTACCCAAATACTCGCGTAATTCTGAGCAGTGCGTCAAGTTTATTTTTAGATTTCTTGTACCCAGAATTAGGAGCTTCGAAGTTCTGTTTAAAATGCAAGTTCACTAATGCGAAAAACACGGAACAAGGCAAACGAAATATACGAGTATTGTGAACAGGCTTACATCACGGAAACTCTTGGATGATGAAACTTTCTATTTTAATGATAATAAAGGTAATTCTTTGCAGTCAAAGAAATTTTCCGTTAAAAAGTTACGTCGCTATATTATTATGTTACATGTATAGGAAATAATAGCTCAATAACCTTTGTAATGCTTGAGCCCACCCAGATAGTGTTTAATAAAAAAGGACTTTACAACATTTCAATTTTTGCGTTCGAAAACGTCTCTAGTAATTATTTGAATCAAACAGCAAAGCTTAAACAATTGTTAATTAACTTTGTTCAGCCGTCACTGAAGGCTACGAAATCGTGCGTGTACAACTGCTCACTCAGCGCGGCCTGATTGCCTGCATCAATCGCACCTGGAGGGTGGCATCTTGGCCAGGTGGAGCATCACAGCGGGCGCCGTCGTCAGGGAGAAGCAAGGGCTGACGATCGCCCTCATTCGGTTCCTCGCTGCTCGGGCAGCCAGTTTCCGGATCCTCATCATGGCCAGGGTGGACCTCGGCTCCTCGGCTCCCGAACCTGCGAGCGAGCTGGCTGCGCACTCGTCTGACGACTCCTCCAGCGCCGCTGCCGTCGCCACCTCGGCGTCGGACCAGATAAGCGGCCGTGCCGCCGACTCCAACTGCGCCGAGGACTCCTCCGACGACGCCCAAGGCCATCCGAGATGCCTCGCTTTGATCGGTTTCAGTCGAAGGCTCCAGCGTCTCGAATTCGGCGTCTTCAAATGGCGGGCGCCTGATCGGAAATCGGCCCGGATCTGGTCGGACTTGACGCACTGCAAGACCGCGCAGCCATCGATTGTGTCTAGCGTGACCTGGCTAAAGCCTTTGGGACAGCGCTTCGGGTAATCTTCGTCATTTTCGTTAGCGACAGCTTTGCGAGCGAGAGCTACAGGCTCTCGGCCGGGCTCGGCCAGAGGGTTACCTTCGCTGCAGGAGAAAAATCCGCCAAGTGGAATGCGGTGCTCGCTCGCCAGGTCCAGGTCCAGACTGAGGCACAGGAAAATGTCCCGGCCTATTTGGTAGGGCCTGAAGAATTCACTGCAGGAGGCTGTCTTCGTGATTTCGTTAACGAACCTGCCATCGGCTGCATACGCGCCACCGTAGACCATGCCCGAATGAGCCGGAAGCTGCTCCTCTAGTTCGGCTGCACACCAGAACGCCTCCAAGGTTGACGTCGATTCGACGCACTCCTGGCCGTCGTTGCAATGGAAGATCAACCAACAACGTTTGGTCTTCTTCTGGCAGCGTCTTTTTTTCTTGCCAGTGATTTTGAACAGTGGCACCTAGAATGCGATCGAGAAAAGTAGTGAGTCCCTTCCGTTGAGACCTGCGAACTAAGAGAAGCTTAAAATATTAAATATCCCAGGGCTAAAGCTCAGTAATCGCAGAGGCGCAGCAGAATACTTACAGATTCGTACTCCGAAGGACAGTTGAACTGGCCAGTAATTGGGTTCTTCACCGCACCGGAGTCGGAGTTGTCGGCGCACAAATTGAACTTGGCATCCGGGTTGTTGTCGTTGCACATCTGGTAGACGCCAGCGAAGCTGTAGTTCTTGGCCTGGTGCTCGCAGTCTCCGGGAAAATTGGCCAGCGGATCGAAGCTGCTGGATCCGGGGTCCATGCAGCCTACGATGGTGTTAGCCTTGTAGTATCTGCCGTATTCAGGGACAGGGTTATGTATGTTACTGTGAAGTAAGGAACTATTCTAAGCGCGAGTATGCGACTCAGATATTAATTTTAACACCCTGTTATCGGTAGAGCAGCTTAGCGGTAAAAGCGTCTGACTCTCCCGCTTTGATAACAGATTCAATTCCTTGTGCACCAAAAAAGTGACCAGGGGGTTGTGTGCGATTCACACCCACGAGGACCAACCCCCCATGGTACAAGGAGTGTACATGCAGACGATGAGAAAGGCAGGGGCCACCGTACACTCTACGTGAGCGTGTGTATAGGTGCGTGACTGCGTACAGTATTCGCTATCCGTATGCCAGCGGAATGGGAGGAATTCCCTCATCACTGGTTGTGGCGCCAAGGCGCCCGGGATCCTCCTACTATTATTATTTTATATATTATAATCAGAAGTTAAAAACACTATAGTCTCGTACGTAGTATTTTCTAATATTGTAGCAACATTCAGTCCTACGAATACGTAGAAAGTTTTGTCAACATTCAACATCCAACAGCTAACCTCTCGATGGCACTCTGAATCGCCTTGCGCAGATCCAGCAGTTGCAGCGCATTGACTCCGGGAAGGTTGGCCTCGCTAATGACATCGCACAGCGGCTCGCCATTGCGATCAATCGCTACCAGATTCTCATTCAAAGTCCGCAGCCAATCGGAGAGCTTCGGTTGCGGACCCAGATTCGGCCCGCCATATGATTTGACAATGGTGTCGCGGACGCTCTTCTCGTACGCCT
Source organism: Macrostomum lignano (assembly GCA_002269645.1). Lineage (NCBI taxonomy): Eukaryota > Metazoa > Platyhelminthes > Macrostomidae > Macrostomum > Macrostomum lignano. The sequence continues at coordinate 2,465 of NIVC01000833.1, read as the reverse complement.
GCAGGTCTTCTTTGGACACGGATCCAGCGCCGATGCTTACGCCGAGCAGCGAATGAAAAAGGGCGCTCATTGAAGCTGAGAGCTTATTTCTCAGAGAGCTGCTGTTTGCAACCGAGTCAGACTGGAAGAAGTCCACCTTCTGCAGGATTCCGCCGGCTTCAACCGAGGTTACAACGTGCGTCCCATAGTCGCGAACAATCAGGTCAGCCCTGTACCTGGCAAGGCTCGTCCGCTTCTTTGCTAGCGCTCCTGCGACCGCTTTCAAGCGAACAATCAGCGATTCGGACAGCTTAAAGTCTGGCTGCATGTTGGCTGAGTAAGTCCGATAGAGCAACTGAGTCCTGCCGATCTGAAGTTTATCTCGAAGCGAAATCGAGCGAACGTGCTGGTACTCATCGGACAGCCGACCCGCGATAGCAATAGCCTTCAAGAATCCTGTGCTGGCAGCATTGATTGACCCGCTGACCGAGTCAGTGTAGTTGTTGCAGTGCTCCATGATCTCCGAGTGAATCTCCAAGTTAGACTCCTTTCTGACATACAGAATCACGCCGCTTGGCAGCAAGTACTTTCCGTCGGATGACAGCTTGCCGTGCTGAAAAGACTCACTAGCTACAAGTCCCATCTCCAAGTTTCTGAGGTTGTCCCAACCGCCTCCTAAAACATTCGAGCGTAAATCTAATAATGAGGCTAAATGTATGAGAGAAGCAGATATCTAGGAGATTATTTATAGACTTGGCTAGACAGGGAAGTTTACAAAGATAGTTAGGACTTTAGAGAAGCCAACAAAACTTTAGAGAGGCCCAACTTAAGGCTATGACTACCGTTTTTAGGAATAAAAGAGAAGATAAATTTTATGGAGAATTTGGAGATTTCTAGCCATTCAAAATGCGAAAGTTTAATAAGCAAAGTAACTCAATTATTGTCTATGTTAGAGAAAAGGAAAATCTACAGATCTAGGTCGAGATCCGAGAGGATCTCTCGGTACGGTAGGCCTCTCATTTTTAACGCACCGGGCAGCGCAGAGAATCTCAGAGGAGAACCGACAGACGAGCCTCCAAGCTGACGCCAATGTCGGCCATTTTCGGCTTGGTGAGCCTCTAGTTTCAGTTCTTTTGATGACACAACCGATATTACAAGCGCAAGGAGAAAAAAAGTAAGGCCAAAATGGAGCAGCATTCTTCTGATCGAAATTTTAAATCAGTTCAGTTTGATCTGATGCGGAGCGCAGCGCCTGTTCTAGCTAGTTTTTAAACTTATATCGCTACAGAAATAAGACAACAAGAGCTGGTTTAACAAAAACTAACGGCACTATTTAGACGAACTACTTCTTCCGAACACGTACGTATATACGATGGCACCGTTAAACTGTTACCTTTGAATAAGGACAACAACACACAAACACCCGCGAGTGCTGCACAAAAACACTTGAATGTGCGGTGCAGTAGATGCAGCGAATTTGCTAGACCTTACATGACCATGACCCTATTGCATGATCCTTACATGTATTGTGGAGGATGCGCATTATACACATAATAGACTCCAGAATAGCGAATGTATAAAATACGATATACTATATATTATACTATATACATACTGCACCGGTCGGCCGCCACGCCGCGGCGCCAGCGCAGGGTAGCGCTCAGGGGCGAAGTTCCAGCGCGGGCCATCAGAGCGTTGGACGGCAGGCGCTCCGGGTAGTGCACGCCCAGCGCGTAGCGAAGTATACACTGCGCATATGGGACAATAGTAGGCAATATATACATATACAACATATACATATACATGTACATATACATATACATACAAAGGTGCTATAGATAAAGCTTCAAGACAATTAGAAGATTATTTATAGTCAAATTTACTGCTCTCACTTGTGCTTCTAAGTGCGGGGGTATTAATAAATAGTCAAGGTTCTAAATAGATTTTCAAAGCTAATTAGAGTTTATATCCGTCAACAAGATAAATATATAATATGATTACGGTGTGCTGCCTGCTAATCCTGCTCCGTTCAAGTAAGGAACAAGGAGAGCGTTGCAACTGAACCGAGCGCTATGCTCCAAGGCATTGCCGCTGTGGCATTGGCGGCAGCCATTGTCTGCGCTGCTCAAGCAACACCACCTTCGGTTACCGAGGTTAAAAATCATCAAGCCAATGAAAATAATCTACCAGCTTGCAAATGGCTCGTCGACAAGAAGAGCAACCTAAATCGCTTTTCTGCGCTTCCTGGTAAGTATCTTATTATTCAGAAGCTGACAAAAATAGGACTGAATTGCATGTGTATACGAGTGTATCTGCACTTCAAAATATCATCTCTCTCTCTCGCCTCTCCATCTTTGCATACCACTGAGATGTTTCGATGATTTTACCGCTAAAAAATCCAGTAAAAATACAACCACATTTAATTAGGCGGCGGCTGGACAACCTGAGAAACAAGGACATGGGAAAGTGGCGGACATCTCCTTCAA
>NIVC01000832.1:0-141067 GCA_002269645.1 Macrostomum lignano | reverse complement strand
TCTGCAACTAATCTACTGCCACAATATCAGCTTTAGCTCGCAACAGATTGTATTTTCATATACAGCCCCAGTCTTCTCGGATTAATCCGTTTAATCTGGGGATCTGATATGGATGCTTCCTCCGCCTGATAGGAGCGGGGGCAGCTCACCCGCCCTGACATTGCATGCTGGGACTCACACACATCTCCCTGCCCCGTCACTGCTCCTGTCTCCTTCTCCCCTCTCCTTCTCCCCTCTCTCATTCCCCCTCTCTCCTTCATCCCTTCTCTCCTCCCCTCTCTCCTTCTCCCCTCTCTTCTTCTCCCCTCTCATCATCTCTCCCCCTCTCTCATTCTCCCCTCTCTCATTCTCCCCTCTCTCATTCTCCCTCTCTCCTTCTCCCCTCTCTCCTTCTCGCCTCTCTCCTCCCTTCCTCCCCTCTCTCCTTCTCCCCTCTCTTCTTCTCCCCTCTTCTCATTCTCCCTCTCTCATTCTCCCCTCTCTCTTCTCCCCTCTCATTCTCCCCTCTCTCATTCTTCTCCCCTCTCTCATTCTCCCCTCTTCATTCTCCCCTCTCTCATTCTCCCCTCTCCCTCTCCCCTGTCTCCCTTTCCCCTCTCTCCCTTCCCTGTCTCCCTTTCCCCTATATCCCTCTCCTTTATCTCCCTCTCCCCTCTCTCCCTCTCCTCTCTCTACCCCTCTCCTCTCTCCTACCCTCTCCCTCCTATCCTATCTTTACCTCTCTCCCCTTCCCTCTCTCCTTCGCAATACCTACACTTCAGTTTTCTTCTCCCTCCTCTCCTCTCCGCATCCTACAGTTTCCTCTCCACATCCCAGTTTCCTCTCCACGCGACTCCAACCCATCTCTCCCCCGTCTTCTCGCCTCCGCGCGTCCCAGTTACTCAGGCGTCTCCCAGCGCGCAGAAGCGAAGGCACTAGAAGCCATTCTCAGTCCTGACCATAATTTTCTTTCCTTTGTTCACATTTACGAGTTATGCGTTCCAGTTTTGGGGGAGAGAAGTGAATTTCTGTTTGGAGCATAAATGAGCAAGAGCTTTTTCCTGCATTGAACTGTAGCAGTGAGCACTGCAAATAGTTGACAACGCCATAGCTAGTGTATAAAGACAGACACGAAACACTCGTAGACAGTGAGATAAAAGTGAGATAGACAGAGAGATAGACTGGAGCAATAAAGAGATGAAGGACATCAATAGCACGGAAGGAGAAAACCGAGGCTGAAATAATCTAAATCGAGCTCTTCTACTTGCTCAGACTCTGCAGGTTGGACTTATAAGCGCATTGACGATTTAATAAAGGGATTATGCACGTTTGTAAATTCCGATTCTTCATTACGAATCTACAATAATCCCACTCGGAAAAGCTCAATCTCTTTTCGCAGCAAGGACAGAGCTGAGTTTCAGAGCTACTAGCCCGTGAAATTCATTCATCCTTTGTAACTGCAGTCTGGGGCATAAGCAATAACCATGCTTTGAGTTTGCCAATCTAGAAGAGCATTCAGATTCGCTTAAATTCTAGTACATTAACGGATGGAAACTTCTATCTATGAGTGTACATTTAGGGACGGAAACTTCTATCTATAAGTGTACACTAACGGACGGAAACTTCTTATCTGAGTGTACATTAAAGGATGGAAACTTCTTATCTATAAGTGTACATTAACGGACGGAAACTTATATCTATGAGCGTACATTAACGGACGGAAATTTCTTATCTATGAGTGTACATTTAGGGACGGACTCTTCTATCTATGAGTGTACATTTAGGGACGGAAACTTCTATCTATGAGTGTACATTAACAGACGGAAACTTCTTATCTATGAGTGTACATTAAAGGACGGAAACTTCTTATCTATAAGTGTACATTTAGGGACGGACTCTTCTATCTATGAGTGTACATTAAAGGACGGAAACTTCTTATCTATAAGTGTACATTTAGGGACGGAATCTTCTATCTATGAGTGTACATTTAGGGACGGAAACTTCTTATCTATAAGTGTACATTAAGGGACGGAATTTTCTATCTATGAGTGTACATTAAGGGACGGAAATTTCTTATCTATAAGTGTACATTAAGGGACGGAAATTTCTTATCTATGAGTGTACATTAAAGGACGGAAACTTCTTATCTATGCGGGAAAATTATTATCTATATTATTAGCCTATTTTTATCATGAGTGAACCTTTCGGGACGAAAAAATCTCCGACCTACCAGTGAAAACGACCGTCCCAAATTTATGGACCCTTTCTAAAAAAGAATGTCCGAACTCAGTGACCTTCAATTAAAAAAACCCGTTTTAAATTTAATTTCAGTTGCCATGCAACTCATATTGAAGGCAGCCTTCTTGAACTACCGTCCTTGGACATAAATTTAAGAGCGCAGAGTGCCAAATGGAAAATCAGAAGAATTCATTCCATCAATGTAAAATCTTGCGTGACAAAATGTTCGAAAAAATTCGAATCAAGCTGGTACTTCCTGCTCGTGTTGTGCCTTTTAGGCTCTTAACTACGAGCGGTCACCAAGGGGAGCGGCTTGAGTGGGATTGCGATTGATTTTATCTAAGAGACGTCGCACCGTGTGACTTCTATGAGAAAATACATGGGATAGACAGGCATACAAAGACTAAGACAAAAACCGACTAAAACAGACAGACAGACAGACAGACAGACAGACAGACAGACAGACAGACAGACAGACAGACAGACAGACAGACAGACAGACAGACAGACAGACAGACAGACAGACAGACAGACAGACAGACAGACAGACAGACAGACAGACAGACAGACAGACAGACAGACAGACAGACAGACCGACTGAGACAGCTCTGCAGGCAGCTGGGCCCTCATTAAACGCTGCTCAGTCAGTCTGCAGTCACTGAGAAACAGAACAGAGAAGAAACTGGAGCACTTGGCTTTTTAATTTAGCAATGGTTGAGACTACTCAATAAGGCTGGAGAGAAGGACTGATGAGTGTGAAGGGCTGAAAGAGGCGAGGCTGATTTGTTTCTCCCGCCTAAACTGCGTTTGTTTAAATTGGCAGACTGAGAGCCACAGTAGTTGGAGCCTTTTGTGGAGGAAAAAATGCTTTCAACCAGCAGCCTTTTGTCTCGAGAGGAGGATCCCGGATGAAGGATTTAAGGCGTGGAAGGTTAGAAAGAAGGAAGAGAGATGTGAAGAGTACAGCTACAGCGCTTTATAACACAGGATTGGGTGTACATGTATGCCAGTGTAGACCGGTTCCCCACCATCTTTCTTCTAATGAGACGTGACTTTTTCAAGCATTTTCCTTTTGTTTTAGGAACAGTGACTGCCACTGTATATTGATGGTACAGATGCAATTGAATAAGCGAGGGAGCGAGGAGAAGGGTGAAGAGGCTGATGGGGTCAGGATGAGAGAGTGGAGAGGCTGATGGGGTCAGGATGAGAGAGTGGAGAGGCTGATGGGTCAGGATGAGAGAGTGGGGAGGCTGATGGGGTCATGATGAGAGAGTGGGGAGGCTGATGGGGTCGGGATGAGAGAGTGGGGAGGCTGATGGGTCGGGATGAGAGAGTGGGGAGGCTGATGGGGTCGGGATGAGAGAGTGGGGAGGCTGATGGGTCGGGATGAGAGAGTGGGGAGGCTGATGGGGTCGGGATGAGAGAGTGGAGAGGCTGATGGGGTCGGGATGAGAGAGTGGGGAGGCTGATGGGGTCGGGATGAGAGAGTGGGGAGGCTGATGGGGTCGGGATGAGAGAGTGGGGAGGCTGATGGGGTCAGGATGAGAGAGTGGAGAGGCTGATGGGGTCAGGATGAGAGAGTGGAGAGGCTGATGGGGTCAGGATGAAGAGTGGGGAGGCTGATGGGGTCAGGATGAGAGAGTGGGGAGGCTAATGGGGTCGGGATGAGAGAGTCGGGAGGCTGATGGGGTCATGATGAGAGAGTGGGGAGGCTGATGGGGTCAGGATGAGAGAGTGGAGAGGCTGATGGGTCATGATGAGAGAGTGGGGAGGCTGATGGGGTCAGGATGAGAGAGTGGGGAGGCTGATGGGTCAGGATGAGAGAGTGGGGAGGCTGATAAGGTCAGGATGAGAGAGTGGAGAGGCTGATGGGGTCAGGATGAGAGAGTGGGGAGGCTGATGGGGTCGGGCATGAGAGAGTGGGGAGGCTGATGGGGTCAGGATGAGAGAGTGGGGAGGCTGATGGGTCGGGATGAGAGAGTGGGAGGCTGATGGGGTCAGGATGAGAGAGTGGAGAGGCTGATGGTGTCAGGATGAGAGAGCGGAGAGGCGGGTGAGGGTGACGGATCAGAGCCGCTTCAAAATCGGTCATAATTAGCCATTGTTCCCATATTCATATAAAATATTGATACCACATGACTTAAATTCGTTCTTTATCATCAGACTCTCTCAGACCGGCCATGCTGCAGTTTAATACTCGTAGTTCGACTGGTACTTAAATATTCAATTGAGCCCAGATCGGATCTCAACTGGAGTAAGAATAAAACCCGGGAACTCTGCCCTCTGATCAAATCTTGCATTCTTGTTGGATTATAAATAATTTATAGGCCAGCCACTGCTCAGACTCAGACTGGCATACGTCGTGACCTGCAGGATAGATTTTGAAAATCGCATTGCCCAGATAGTGAGGCTTGGCAGTCTGGAGGGAACAGGGAGGGACAGAGGAAGGAGAATGGGGTCGAAGGCGACATGGCGGCCAGCTCTGCATTGTAAATCAATCACTTGCATTGGCGCGCTGGTCTGGCCTGACTCAGCCCCCCCCCCCCTGATCTGTCCTTCTTGTTTGGCTCCTCCCATTTTCAACCAAATTCGTATGCACCTTCTTTGTCCGCCCCCCGTTGATTGGCAACTTTGAAGAGAAAGTTGGCTCCCGCTGCGTTCAGGGTCTTGTGAAAAGTGGCGGCTCGCATTTCTGTAGTAGTCACCTCACTCTGCATTTTACTCTCCAACTCACTCTCCATCGCACTCTCTATCTCACTCTCCATCTCACTCTCCATCTCACTCTCCATCTCACTCTCCATCTCACTCTCCATCTCACTCTCCATCTCACTCTCCACCTCACTCTCCATCGCACTCTCCATCTCAATCTCCATCTCACTCTCTATCTCACTCTCCATCACACTCTCCACCTTACTCTCCACCTCACTCTCCACCTCACTCTCAATCTCCATCTCACTCTCTATCTCACTCTCCTCCATCTCACTCTCCATCTCACTCTCCATCGCACTCTCCATCTCACTCTCCTCCATCTCACTCTCCATCTCACTCTCCATCGCACTCTCCATCGCACTCTCCATATTTCTCTCCATCTCACTCTCCATCTCACTCTCCTCCATCTCACTCTCCATCTCACTCTCCTCCATCTCACTCTCCATCTCATTCTCCATCTCACTCTCCATCTCACTCTCCATCTCAATCTCCGTCTCATTCTCCATCTTATTCTTCATCTCACTCTCCATCTCACTCTCCACCTTACTCTCCACCTCACTCTCCATCTCACTCTCCATCTCAATCTTCGAGCCACTCTCCATCTCACTCTCCCCCTCACTCTCCACCTGACTCCTCACCCCACTTTTCATTTCATTCTTCATCGCAGTTTTAGATGACGCAATCGTCTCTAATATTTCTCAAACCACATAATCTCTCCCCAGACAGCAACTTTGTACTGGGCAACGCCCAGGCCAAGGAGCGACCCATCGTGTACTGTTCAGACGGATTCTGCGAGCTGACTGGGTTCGCCAGGGCTCAGGTGATGTCCCGCGGCTGCGCTTGTCGATTCCTCTGGGGCGAGCGGACCGCCGACGAAGAGAAAGCCAAGATCGAGGACAGCCTGGAGGAGCAGAAAGAGCTCAAGACTGAGGTCATCTTTTACACGAAGACGCGTAAGCTGACTTGACTTAGGTCAAAGGATATTAAGGCATGGTTTGATATGCTGTTTACATGCCACTGTAACTCAGAGTGCAACAGATTTCACACTAAGAAAAAGTTTCCTCAGCTGGGATCTCTGCTCTAGCCAGCATGCAGTCTTCTTCGCCAAACCAGCCTCCTCCCCCCCAGCTTTCTGTTCTGATGCGGCCTGCATCAAATTATTCAAATTTTATTTTCTTCCGCGCTCGCGGTGGGTGACGAGGCCGAGTCGCCGCCTGGCTTGAAGGGGGGATCTTCTCCCAGCGGTGTGGCTGAAAAGTACAGGCAGGCGGCAGCGCACCGCGGTTTCTCTTTGTCGTCTGCCGGGACTCCCTCAGCTGTCAGATGGACGCCAGCTTAACCAGCCCTCGGGGGGCTCCCTGTGTAGTCACCGCTTCTTCTTCGAGGGGGGATTTTTACATTTCTGTGCCGTATAACTTTTGCTGGCTTCCGCTGCTGGGGACTTCTCTTAAACCAAGCTCAATCTGTCACTCTTCAAGCACAATCCGTCATCTTTCAAGCACAATCCGTCATCTTTCAAGCACAATCCGTCATCTTTCAAGCACAATCCGTCATCTTTCAAGCACAATCTGTCACTCTTCAAGCACAATCTGTCACTCTTCTAGCGCAATCTGTCACTCTTCCAGCACAATCTGTCACTCTTCTAGCGCAATCTGTCACTCTTCCAGGACAATCTGTCACTTTTAAAGCACAATATGTCACTCTTCCAGCACAATATGTCACTCTACCAGCACAATCTGTCACTCTTCCAGCGCAATCTGTCACTCTTCTAGCGCAATCTGTCACTCTTCCAGCACAATCTGTCACTCTTCTAGCGCAATCTGTCACTCTTCCAGGACAATCTGTCACTTTTAAAGCACAATATGTCACATTTCAAGCACAATCCGTCACTTTTCAAGTCAGTCTTGGATTCTGAATTCAGCTGGACGACTTTAATTAAAACAAAAAAATCCTTACCTTTTCCCCTCGAAACTCGCAGGCTCACCATTTCTCTGCCTCTTGGACATTGTGCCAATTAAAAATGAGAAAGGCGAAGTGGTCCTGTTCCTGGCCTCGCACAAGGACATCACCAAGGAGAAGAGGTCTCGCTGCGGCGTGTCCAGTCCTAGTGGGGATTCGTCGAATAGTAAGTTCGATTTTGAATTGTTTGGTTACGCTAACTTTGAGAAAGATCAAGGATGCAACAGTTGTGTTTGTATATCACGAGATTTGCATGCATGCAGCCTGATTTATATTTGTAACTCAAGGATATATAAAACGTGGTATCAGTAAAATATAGAATATGCCAGACATAAGAACAGCAAGGATTTTAAACACGACGGATGCAGAGCATCAAGGATGTTAGACCCGATGAATGCAGAGCATCAAGGATGTTAGACCCGATGAATGCAGAGCTTCAAGGATGTTAGACCCAATTAATGCAGAACCTCAAGGATGTTAGACACGATGAATGCAGAACATCAAGGATGTTAGACCCAATTAATGCAGAACCTCAAGGATGTTAGACCTGATGAATGCAGAACCTCAAGGATGTTAGACCCAATTAATGCAGAACCTCAAGGATGTTAGACCTGATGAATGCAGAACCTCAAGGATGTTAGACCCAATTAATGCAGAACCTCAAGGATGTTAGACACGATGAATGCAGAACGTCAAGGATGTTAGACCCAATTAATGCAGAACCTCAAGGATGTTAGACCTGATGAATGCAGAACCTCAAGGATGTTAGACCCAATTAATGCAGAACCTCAAGGATGTTAGACCTGATGAATGCAGAACCTCAAGGATGTTAGACCCAATTAATGCAGAACCTCAAGGATGTTAGACACGATGAATGCAGAACGTCAAGGATGTTAGACCCAATTAATGCAGAACCTCAAGGATGTTAGACACGATGAATGCAGAACATCAAGGATGTTAGACCCAATTAATGCAGAACCTCAAGGATGTTAGACACGATGAATGCAGAACATCAAGGATGTTAGACCCGGTGAATGCAGAGTATCAGGGATGTTAGACTTAAATGAAAGCAGAACATCAAGGATGTACTGTTAGAGCGAGAAGTTTGAACAAAAAAGTTTTTAAATTTAATTAGATGTGATTCTCTGTATTTGATGGAAAAAAAATTACAATGCTACGGACTAAGCATGGAAAAGTTGCTGAATTCCAAAGTCTGAAGTTGAATAGCTGTTAGAAGTGCCAGCCAGAATGCAGACCTCCGTATTGATAGTTTTGTCAGAACCTACAGAATCAGCCTCGCTGCAGAGCAGAACTGCCTCTATCTAACATTTGGTTAGACACGCTTGTCTGCTTCCTTTGTCTCTGATCGGGCTTGACTTGCATCCACACTGTCCGCTGTGTATGCGGGGACGAGCTCCTCGCCAAATGTCAGCAGAAACACGCTTTCCTGTGCTCTTATTTAGGCCCTACACTGCAGCAAAGACAGAGACAGGTAAGAGGTTAGAAAAGTAATTAGCTAAATTTGCAGGTTGCTGTCCACTGCCGCCCCCTCCCCCTCAAAGCAAACATCAGCTAATGCTGCTAGGTGTGCGTCAATTGTCCCGATCAGGAGAGCCAAACACGAAGCATTCAAGCCTCAAATTGTAAAGGATTTTGGAGCAAAATCACAGTATGTAGCATTTTCTCAATTTTTTGTGACGATAATTGACGGCCTATTAGCCTACTTCCGGATTTGGCGATGCAGGAGGATTCTGCGAAGAAATCTTCTCAAAAATGATTCTGATATGGTTTAGATCAGGGACCTCTAGAAACCTCTAGACTGGATGTAAGCAAACCAAAAGCTCAGGGACCTCTAGAAACCTGGACTGGATGTAAGCATACCATCGGCTCAGGGACCTCTAGAAACCTCTAGACTGGATGTGAGCATACCAAAAGCTCAGGGACGTCTAGAAACCTCTAGACTGGATGTAAGCATACCAAAAGCTCAGGGACGTCTAGAAACCTCTAGACTGGATGTGAGCATACCAAAAGCTCAGGGACCCCTAGAAACCTCTAGACTGGATGTAAGCATACCAAAAGCTCAGGGACGTCTAGAAACCTCTAGACTGGATGGAAGCATGCTATCAGCGCCGGGACCTTTAAAGTTTAGAGTTTAGGAATATCAATATTAAAGTTAAAACTGAAATCTAGACGATTTAAAAATTGTTTTAGACGCTTGAAAGTTTAGGCAAAATGGGGCGCTTCAGTGACTGAAACTATCACTAACCTTAGACGGTTGAAAATCCTTTTCCAGTCCAGGTGACATCCAGACGTCCGTGCTGAGCCCCATCTCTCACCTTATTATCAAGCTCATTTCCCACTTCCCGCCCAGATTTTCTGTTCCAAACGCTCAGCTGTCTAAATCCGGATTAATCCAATCAGGCAGAGTTCGAGCTCTCATCTCTGCCTTCCGCTGTCTCTTTCAAGCGCATTCTCTCGGCAGTAGCCTCCGGGGCTTTTCCTGCTGGTTCTTGATGCGGGCAAGCTTGTGCTCACCCGGCTCTGCCAGCTCTCTTCGGCTGCTCACGTTGTCGCGAGAAAAAATTCGAATCGAGAGTAGAATGAACTCGATGAAGCTCAAAGCTTTTTTGTGTGGCAGGCAACCTCGCAAAATCTTTTTCTGCACACTGAATTATGATGCATCTACCCGCGAACTTTTGCATGTCCTCTTGCTGATGTTTGCTGATATCTAGGCTACAGCCTGCTCAAACTCAATCTACAGTCTGCTCAAAATCAATCTACAGTCTGCTCAAGTTCAATCTACAGTCTGCTCAACTTCAATCTACAGTCTGCTCAAACTCAATCTACAGTCTGCTCAAACTCAACCTACAGTTTGCTCAAACTCAATCTACAGTCTGCACAACTTCAATCTACAGTCTGCACAACTTCAATCTACAGTCTGCTCAAACTCAATCTACAGTCTGCACAACTTCAATCTACAGTCTGCTAAAACTCAATCTACAGTCTGCTCAAGTTCAATCTAAAGTCTGCTCAAACTCAATCTACAGTCTGCTCAACTTCAATCTACAGTCTGCTCGAATTCAAAACAGTCTGCTCAAATTCAATCTTCAACCTGCTCAAGTTCAATCTGCAACCTACTGCATTAAACGCCCGATCCCCACCCCAAGCAGGTCAAGCAGACCCATCAGACTTAGCCAACAACGTGTCACCATCTGCGGGCAGGCCAAGATCTCGCATTTCTGAAGCGTCGGGTCCAGCAGACACCGCCGACAATGAGTCGGCATCTTCAGGCAGTGTGGGCAGTGGTTCGAGTCCCGACGAGGAGGAGGCGAACGACGAGGACGCCGAGGAGTGCAGCACAGCCTACAAGTACCAGCGCCGCAGGTCCCGGGCGGTTCTGTACCACCTCAGCGGCCAGTTCGAATCGAAGAGCAAAAATAAAACATTCAGCCAATTAAACAAGGTTTGATGCAGTTTCAGTTTATTAGCAGTAATTTGCATTTTTTCCTAGGAGGGAACGGAGAATTATGAGCCAAGCAAATTTTTGCTCAATTTTGCCTTGACGAATTTCTTAACGGCGTCAAAGTGTCTCGGATCTGGGGCTACTGTGGGAAATGGCAATTTCAAGTTTCTTTTTTGTATGCTGTTGATCTTGCTAAACATTTTTTCATTTCTTACTGGCTTGCACGTCTCTTTCAATATCGTTGGTTTCAACTCCCAGACGCTGAAATGAGAGCTGAGTCTATCGTTGCTGCATTTTGAAAAAAAAATATTTTGACCAACCTGTCGAACGTAGTGAATTGAAAAAACAGGGGTGTCTACTTAAGGACAGGGTGTCCACTTGAGGACTGGGTGTCCACCTAAGGACAGGGGTGTCCATTAAAGGACAGGAGTGTCCACTTAAGGACAGGGTGTCCACTTGAGGACAGGGTGTCCACTTGAGGACAGGGGTGTCAACTTAAGGACAGGGGTGTCAATTTAAGGACAGGGGTGTCCACTTCAAGACAGGGGTGTCCACTTAAGGACAGGGGTGTCAATTTAAGGACAGGGGTGTCCACGTCAAGACAGGGCTGTCAACTTAAGGACAGGGGTGTCAATTTAAGGACAGGGGTGTCCACTTCAAGACAGGGGTGTCCACTTAAGGACAGGGGTGTCCACTTAAGGACAGGAGTGTCGACTTAAGGACAGGGGTGTCCACTTCAAGACAGGAGTGTCGACTTAAGGACAGGGGTGTCAATTTAAGGACAGGGGTGTCCACTTCAAGACAGGAGTGTCGACTTAAGGACAGGGGTGTCAATTTAAGGACAGGGGTGTCCACTTCAAGACAGGGGTGTCCACTTAAGGACAGGAGTGTCGACTTAAGAACAGGGGTGTCCACTTCAGAACAGGGTGTCCACTTGAGGACAGGGTGTCCACTTGAGGACAGGGTGTCCACTTGAGGACAGGGTGTCCACTTGAGGACAGGGGTGTCCACTTCAGAACAGGGTGTCCACTTGAGGACAGGGTGTCCACTTGAGGACAGGGTGTCCACTTGAGGACAGGGGTGTCCACTTCAGAACAGGGTGTCCACTTGAGGACAGGGTGTCCACTTAAGGACAGGGGTGTCCACTTAAGGACAGGGGTGTCCACTTAAGGACAGGGGTGTCCACTTCAGAACAGGGTGTCCACTTGAGGACAGGGTGTCCACTTAAGGACAGGGGTGTCCACTTAAGGACAGGGGTGTCCACTTCAAGACAGGGGTGTCCACTTGAGGACAGGGTGTCCACTTCAAGACAGGGGTGTTCACTTAAGGACAGTGTGTCCACTTGAGGACAGGGTGTCCACCTAAACGCGATACAGTCCACTTCAAGGCAGGAATGGCCTCTGTATGACTACTTCAATACAAAAAAATATCACTATCAATTTTTTTAACCTCAACCGCGCAGATTCAGAACCTGAGCGGCAAGAGCACCCTGCCGGAGTACAAGGTTCAAGAAGTCAAACGATCCAAGGGCATCCTGCTGCACTACGGCTTGCTGAAGATCACCTGGGACTGGCTAATCCTGCTGTGCACCTTCTACATCGCCATCATGGTGCCTTACAACGCGGCGAACAGCTCGGGCAAGCTGAGGAAGGCCAACGGGGCAGACGATGCGGGCATCGCCGTGGATCTGCTGGTAGAAGTGGTCTTCATCGCTGGTGAGAAGCTGAGGTCTTGATTGGCCTGAATGGGAATCTGATCTTCAAGGGGGGGTCCTGAGTTCGATGGCTAAAATTATTATTTTGTATCCTTTGTGACTCTGAGTTTGACTCTGTGTGGTCCTGATTTCGATTTCTCAGCTGTGGTCCTGAGTTCGATTTCTCAAATATGGTCCTGAGTTCAATTTCTTAAGATGTGGTCCTGTGAGTTCGATTTCTCAGACGTGGTCCTGAGTTCGATTTTTCAGATTTAGTCCTGAGTTCGAGTTCTCAGATGTGGTCCTGAGTTCGAGTTCTCAGATGTGGTCCTGAGTTCGAGTTCTCAGATGTGGTCCTGAGTTCGAGTTCTCAGATGTGGTCCTGAGTTCGTGTTCTCAGATGTGGTCGTGAGTTCGAGTTCTCAGATGTGGTCCTGAGTTCGAGTTTTCAGATGTGGTCTTGAGTTCGATTTCTCAGATTTAGTCCTGAGTTCGATCTCTCAAATTTGGTCTTGAGTTCGATTTCTCAGATTTAGACCTGAATTCGAGTTCTTAGATGTGGTCCTGGGTTCGGTCTTTAAAGTTTTGTCAGTCTATAAACTGCTTACCTTTTTCTGATTCTCCATCTGGCAAAAGCTGGGCTCTGGCCGCGCCAGAAAGTTCTCTTGAGTCTTTGCCTTTTAACAGTGTAGAAGCACGCGCGCTCCCTGCTGTGAGTCGCTGGCTTCATCCCAGACCGGCCCATAGGTGAGAAACTCATAGCTGACTGCAATTTCCTGTCTTGGGGAGGACATGCTGGGAGAAAGGGGTCTCCTGGGGGGATTTTAACGATTGCGATCAATCGATTGTGTTGGCTTATAAACCTGCATGCCCGGCCACACCTGCGCCACATCTGCGGGTCAGACCGTGCAGGCAAATTTAATAACCATAATCATAGTCCCCGTTTTAATACTTTTTTGATTCTTCTGCCAATGCCGCGTGAACGCCTGGTGGTCAGAATTGGGCACAGGAAGCGACCTGGCTGGGTAACCTGGCAGTCCCTCCATCTGGAGTTTTTCATAATTGCCTCGGATTTGCCCAAAACTGATCGCTTAATGCAATCAAGTTTCTTCTTTTATCTGACCTCGCGATAACGAGGGTTCATATAAGGTCGAGTGTTAGGGTTAAAGAGCTACAATTGCATTTGGCAGTTGATTGATGAAGATTAATAATGAAATAAAGAGAAATATTTTCAGGGTTGTAAAAGCATGGTTGTAAAAGCTTTAGTGAGACAATCTATATTCTCAATCAATGTACTAGCGTTATGTAGTACTTTATCAAATAAAGGTTGTAAAAAGGAATATTTTAATGTACAGTCTTGAAATTCTAGCAATTTTTGTCTAAGTTTTAGGATCGGCAATGTACGAGGCGGGAAATTTATTTTTAGAATCAGCAACAATGTATACGCCGAGAAATCTATTTTTGGAATCAGCAGCAATGTACATGCCGAGAAATCTATTTTTAGAATCAGTGGCAATGTACACGCCGGGAAATCTATTTTTAGAAGCAGCAGCAATGTACAGTCGGGAAATCTATTTTTGGAATCAGCAGCAATGTACATGCCGAGAAATCTATTTTTAGAATCAGCGGCAATGTACACGCCGGGAAATCTATTTTTAGAATCAGCAGCAATGTACACGTCGGGAAATCTATTTTTAGAATCAGCAAAAATGTACACGCTAAGAAATCTATTTTTAGAAGCAGAAGCAAAATCAGGATGGATCCTATCCACGTATTCTTTTCCAGATATCTGCATCAATTTTCGCACAACATTTGTCAGCAAAAGCGGCCAGGTGGTCTATTGCCAGAGAATGATCGCGATCAATTACATTAAGACTTGGTTCTTTCTCGACCTGCTGGCCGCTGTACCGTTTGACATCATCATTTTGATCAGCAACGCTGTCAGCTCCGACTTGGCTTCTAAAATGGTCAGTTTTAAGACTGCGTTGATTGAGATTCACATTTTCAGTTTGGTTTGTGGGTTGCTATTTGTTTAGAACTGGTGGCTCCAGTGTCAGAAGTATGATTGACAGTTTCAAATAATATACTAATAATTGATTACACCTGAAACTGACAGCTCAGCCGCAGCCGTTGCGCGGCGCATCTGAAGGCTGCGTACGGCTGTTCAGTCCAAGGGGGGTGTCGCCCTCAATTACCCCCAGCTAATGCTGGCACCGATTTTACAGCTGGGTGAATTGAAGCAATGAGGAGTTAATTGTCTTGCTCAAGGACACAAAATTGTTCCGAGTGTGATCAAGAATCGAACCCCCGACCTTCCAGTCGTGAGTCTCGACGCTCCAACCACTAGGATACAAACCTCTTGTATCTTTTATCGAAATAAATTATCGAATAGTCACTTTGGTCGCTGGGGTTTAGCAGTATTTATGTATTAGAATATTTGTAATAACTAGATATCAGGAAAAATCCATCTTCACTGACACTCCGCACCGTGAAGTTCTGCCAAGACGAACAGGGCAGTTCTCAGCGCCGCGGCTTCACCAGCTGGCCATCGTGCTTCATCAACCAGCTGGAGTCCAGGGGCGCTTTCTCGGTACCTAGAGAGAGATTCATATTTTTCATGTCAATATACTCGTATATTTTATAAATTTTTTGATAGATTTATTTCCGACTGAGTGACACTAGAGACTACTCATCAAGTATTTAACAGTCACTTTTTATTATGAAAAGCTTTTTACTTAATCACCGCAACGCACTGCACTACATTCTAAACTTGATTTCTTGTTCAGGTTTTTGATAGACAGGGTGAATTTTCTACCTTTCAATTTTCAGTATATTTTATTTCCAAAGAGGAGTTTCGAGAAAATACCTAAGGACATTCTAAGAAATACCTAAAGGAATTATAGGAAATACCTAAGGAAAATCTAAAAAATACCTGAAAGGAATTCTAGGAAATACCTAAGAGGATTCTAGGAAATAACTAAGTGAATTCTAGGAAATACCTGATGGAGTTCTAGAAAATACCTAACGGAATGCTAAAAAATACCTAATGGAAGTTTAGTAAAAAGGAATGGGATTCTAAAAAATGCCTTAGAGAATTCCCGAAAATTTCATAAGGAATTGCAAGGTATTACAAAACAGTTTTTTTTCACTAAATCCATTTGAACAGGAAACTTTCAACCTGATGAAGCTGGCCAGGATGCTGAGACTGCTCAAGCTGTATCAGAAAATCGATCGCTACGCCCAGTACTCAAGTCTGGTGCTGCTGCTGCTCATCTCCATGTTCGCCCTGAGCGCCCACTGGTTTGCCTGCATCTGGCTGGTGATCGGCCGGAAACAGCTGGAGGTCAACCAGACCAGGGAGATCAGTGAGCAGTTGAATAATCTTACCGAAATTTATTTGGGATTTCCCCCGTGAACTTGGGAGGGATTCCCCTGCGAGATTCAAAGGCATTCCCCCCGTGAACTTGGGAGGGATTCCCCTGCGAGATTCAAAGGCATTCCCCCCGTGAACTTGGGAGGGATTCCCCTGCGAGATTCAAACGCATCCCCCCCGTGAACTTGGGAGGGATTTCCCTGCGAGATTCAAAGGGATTTCCCCCGTGAACTTGGGAGGGATTCCCCTGCGAGATTCAAAGGGATTTCCCTGTAATATTGATAAGATTTCCCTGCGAGATTTAAAGGGATTCCCCCGCTAGCCTACCTCGGATTCCCTGTTTGACTTTCCTGGAATTCCTTTGTGGGGCTTCCCAGGCTTTCCCTATTTGCTTTTCTGGAATTCCCAAGTGAAATTCAACGTTTTTTTTGCGGTGGCTCTCAGATTTCCTTGCAGGCGTCCTTGAATTCCCCATCGGCTTTCGTGGGATTTCCTGCGCATTTTTTTCTGGGCCGCTGGGATTCACCCAATGAGTTCGCCAAGAATTTTTTCATTGAGAATTTTCCCGCAGTGATCCCAAAACGTCAAGGGATACCATATTGTCGATCGATTAAAAACAAAATGCAAATGTACTTTTACAACCGTTTGGCATAACTTATCTTCGCTGCCCTGTGCCGAGCCACCCAGTGGCAGCAGCGGACACAGCTGGCATCGTAAATTATCAGCTGAAAATGTGTTATCGACTCACTGCAACTCTTTGCTGCCTCGAATTAGACTGGAAAGTACTTTTATATCCGGGTTGCTCGGCTGTCTTGTGTGAGCAGAGGATGGCTTGGGTGTGTCCCCGCAATCTCAGAGGAACTGCGAGGCCGTTTATCGCGCTTATAGACTGGGGGCATTGCTCAGTGGGATAAGTCTATTATTTGAGAGCTATGATATTCACACTGGGGTATCAGCAGCCCCCCCCCCCCCTTAGCATCACCGCCTCGCTGAACCCCGCAGGCTGGATCAGCAAGCTCAGCTCCGACATCAACGCTCCGTTCGACTTCTCCTGCTCGTCCGGCGCCCCGGACGAGGACGCCTCCAGCGGCAACGGGAGCTGCAGCGTGGGTGGGCCCGCCAAGGCCTCGCGCTACATCACGGCACTGTACTACACCTGCAGCAGCCTGACGAGCATCGGGTTCGGCAACGTGTCTGCCAACACGGATCACGAAAAGATTTTCAGCATCTGCGTGATGCTGATTGGAGGTAAGATGAATAGGTGTTAATAATCCTAATTACCTCGGCAATTAAAATGGGGTGGGTGCTAATAAAATAACTCATAATTGCCTCTTGGGTAGTTAAAGATAGTGCGGCTGTTTGAACAAATCATAATTACCTGGGCTAAAATTATGGAGTGAGAGCTGAAAAACATTTACGAGTTTTGATATTGAGTACTTTAAGATAGGTGGATTTTGAGTACACCTAATTACCTGAGTAATTAAAGATGGTTGGGTGCTGAAAACCCTAATTACCTGAGAAATTAAAGATGGTTTGGTGCTGAAAACCCTAATTACCTGAGTAATTAAAGATGGTTGGGTGCTGAAAACCCTAATTACCTGAGTAATTAAAGATGGTTGGGTGCTGAAACTCCTAATTACCTGAGTAATTAAAGATGGTTGGGGGCTGAAAATCCTAATTACCTGAGAAATTAAAGATGGTTGGGGGCTGAAAACCCTAATTACCTGAGTAATTAAAGATGGTTGGGGGCTGAAAATCCTAATTACCTGAGAAATTAAAGATGGTTGGGGGCTGAAAACCCCAATTACCTGAGAAATTAAAGATGGTTGGGTGCTGAAAACCCTAATTACCTGAGAAATTAAAGATGGTTGGGGGCTTAAAACCCTAATTACCTAAGAAATTAAAGATGGTTGGGGGCTGAAAACCCTAATTACCTGAGAAATTAAAGACGGTTGGGGGGCTGAAAACCCTAATTACCTGAGAAATTAAAGATGGTTGGGTGCTGAAAACCCTAATTACCTGAGTATTTAAATATGGGTTGGGCGTTGAAAACTCCTAATTACCTGAGTAATTAAAGATGGTTGGGTGCTGAAAACCCTAATTACCTGAGAAATTAAAGATGGTTGGGGGCTGAAAACCCTAATTACCTGAGCATTAAAGATGGTTGGGTGCTGAAAACCCTAATTACCTGAGAAATTAAAGATGGTTGGGGGTTGAAAACCCTAATTACCTTAGAATTTAATGATGGTTGGGGGCTGAAAACCCCAATTACCTGAGAAATTAAAGATGGTTGGGGGCTGAAAACCCTAATTACCTGAGCATTAAAGATGGTTGGGTGCTGAAAACCCTAATTACCTGAGCATTAAAGATGGTTGGGTGCTGAAAACCCTAATTACCTGAGTAATTAAAGATGGTTGGGTGCTGAAAACCCTAATTACCTGAGTAATTAAAGATGGTTGGGTGCTGAAAACCCTAATTACCTGAGAAATTAAATATAGGGTAGTTTTGAAACAAGCAACCCCAAATTACCTGATCAAGTTTAGTTTGGGTTTGTGTGCAAACATCCCCTAATAAGGGTGGGGTTGCAATTGATAGATACAGATAAAAACAGGTAAAGTTGGCTTCATTCAAACGGTTCCCTGAAATGCTAAATAAGAAATCGGAACTCACTGTTCAATTAAACTATTGAATTTCATTTCATTTGCAGGATGTAAATAAAAATTATGCAATCCGACCTCCTTGATCTAAGGTCTAATCCTGGGATTTAATCGCCAGTCCATTAGGTATCGGAACTATTCAGATGCTCGACTTTTCTCAGTAGAACTAATATATCAATGGGGGACTCCCCCCAACCGACAATTTTTTTGCTGCGCCGGAACTGAGCAACGCAAGCACGCCAAATTCAAGAACGCGGGGTAGCTTTTTGTTGCGCAACGTCTCAAACAAGAATCAAGTCGCGAGCCCTCCGGACTGTCGAGATATTCTACCAGAAGGTCGAATTTTTTCCAAAAGCGCTAATGTATTCAGTACACCCATGTGCGCCGATCAGCACTGCGCCTCACTGCAGCCTTGCCAAGCCTCTAAATTTCATCAGCACGTTAGCCACATGTGTCTGCATCAGCTCTGACTTTTTTGATCGCTGGCCTTCACCTGGGCGGAGCTTCTGGACCTTCAACAGGTTGCACCAGGTGACTATGGACAGAGGCGCACAGGGGTGTACTGAATACAGTAGCACTTATGGAAAAAATCCGACCTTCTGGCAGAATCGTCGAATATCTCGACGGTCCGGAAAGCTGGCGGAGGAGTTTCACTCGTCTGTAAATAAATTTATGGATTCTACACTTATGAGAGATCCTGAACTGCCCGTCATCAAGGATTTATCCCTAAACTTCCCTAATCCCTAACTTCGCAGCCCTGATGCACGCGGCCGTTTTTGGAAACGTGACCGCCCTCATCCAGAAAATGTACGCCAAGAGGGCGGCCTACACTGCCAAGACTCAGGAGCTGAAAGACTTCACGAGAACTCATCACATACCGAAACACTTGAAGCGGAGGATGCAGGAGTTCTTCCAGGCCATGTGGTCAATCAACAGGGGCATCAACCCTAGCGAGGTGTGTCCGATTATCTCACCTGTAGCATAAACACACTGCCCGATTCTCTCACCTGTAGCATAAACACACTGCCCGATTCTCTCACCTGTAGCATAAACACACTGCCCGATTCTCTCACCTGTAGCATAAACACACTGCCCGATTATCTCACCTGTAGCATAAACACACTGCCCGATTCTCTCACCTGTAGCATAAACACACTGCCCGATTCTCTCACCTGTAGCATAAACACACTGCCCGATTCTCTCACCTGTAGCATAAACACACTGCCCGATTCTCTCACCTGTAGCATAAACACACTGCCCGATTATCTCACCTGTAGCATAAACACACTGCCCGATTCTCTCACCTGTAGCATAAACACACTGCCCGATTCTCTCACCTGTAGCATAAACACACTGCCCGATTATCTCACCTGTAGCATAAACACACTGCCCGATTCTCTCACCTGTAGCATAAACACACTGCCCGATTCTCTCACCTGTAGCATAAACACACTGCCCGATTCTCTCACCTGTAGCATAAACACACTGCCCGATTATCTCACCTGTAGCATAAACACACTGCCCGATTCTCTCACCTGTAGCATAAACACACTGCCCGATTCTCTCACCTGTAGCATAAATACACTGCCCGACTCTCTCACCTGTCCCATAAACACATTCTCTCACCTTTTGCATAAACACACTGCCTGACTCTCTCATCTGTCCCATAAACACACTTCCCGACTCTCTCACCTGTCCCATAAACACACATATCCCCACCTGCTCCATAACGCACACCTCATTCCAGATAATGAAAGATTTCCCGGAGGAGCTCAGAGGCGACATCGCCCTACACCTCAACCGAGAGATTTTGTCTCTGCCAATCTTTGAGACCGCAAGTCAGGGCTGTCTGAAAGCGATTGCTCAACAAATCCAGACAGTATTCTGCCGCCCAGAAGAGTATCTTGTCCACTCCGGCGATGTGCTCAAATACATCTACTTTGTCGTGAACGGGTCCATGGAGATTCTCAAAGAGAATATGGTTGTGGCGATTCTGGGTGAGTGTTCTGGCTTGGGATGTGAATATGGAGATGATAGGTTTGGGGAGTTGAATATGGGTTCGTTTGATGAGAGCATTTGCTTTTGGATTATCATGGGTTCATAAACTACTAAGTATAATAAAATTAAGTATGAATTCAACTGCTTCAACACTGCTCAAACCTTCAAGGCAAAGGTGATTTATTCGGCACGGACATAAAGAACCCGGATGGCCTCATGCGATCGATGTGCGACGTTCGCTCCCTGACCTACTGCGACGTGCAGTGCATAGAGCTGAAAGGCCTAATCGAACTGCTGCTGCAGTACCCGGAGTATCACGAGAAGTTTAAAGAGGATTTGCTGCACGATTTGACTTACAATATGCGCGAGGGCAGCGACCTTGAGGTTCGACAGGGGAGAGGGGATGGCAGAAGGAGAGGGGATAACAGAGGCCTGGATGGCAGAGGGAGAGGAGATAACAGAGGCCTGGATGGCAGAGGGAGAGGGGATGGCAGATGAAGAGGGGATGGCAGAGGGAGAGGGGATTACAGGGAGAGGGGATGGCAGAGGGAGAGGGGATGGCGGAGGGAGAGGGGATTACAGGGAGAGGGGATGGCGGAGGGAGAGGGGATGACAGAGAGAAGCAGCAGATGCAGACACTGGATTGCCAGAAGCGTTGCACACCCAATCAACTGCAGGAGGAAGAGTACCTGAACGAGCACTCGACCATCATGCCAGCCATCACTCTCCCCTCCATCGGCGAGGAGAAAGAGGGCGATGAAGACGATGACGATGAGGACAGCGAGCGGAGCACCGACGATGAAGGCGAGAATCAGGGCGGATCCTCTGGGCGAAAGAAATTCGATAGTGACCCGTCTATTGGTTGTCAAGACAATGCTGTGGATAAAAGACGGAGCCCGCCGCCTCCGCCACCACCGCAGCAGGTCTTGTCGCAGCAATTAACTGAGTCATCGAGTAGCAATAACTCAGAAGCGCCAAGGTGAGAGCTTTGATGCAATTGCTGTCGAAAAAAGTAATTTTAAAGCTGTGAAAATTCTTATCAGTTAACACGTCGAATTTGCTAAAAATATTGAAAAATCGCAATGATACTCTGTTTCAGTTGGAGCCAGAGTGTGCTTATAACACTCAGCAGGTACTCTATAACTCACTTTTTTCAGCATATTAAACTTTAAGCAAAACGAAAACTAAAAATTAACAATTTTACTACTCACTTCACCTGATCGGTCTGCGAGACACTCTGCTCGAAATATGTCAAAGTCAGGCCCCCAGAGATTGCTTTGAAGCATAGCGGCTTTATTGCGGAAGTGGACAACCTCGTGTAGTCTTCGTTAAGGACAAGAGGGGCTCTCAAAATAGAGGCTTAATTCACCTTAACGACTCTTTGATTTCTACAGCACAGTTTTATTACTTTATTGCCCTTTTTGAGATCACGAGGCGCACTAGAAGTTCTCGATACGAATTCCGCGCTTCTGTCATTTTGTTAGGCTTTCGTTTTGTTCTGAAAAAAACAAATTTACAGCCTAACTTCTCCTAATATGCTACTTCTGCTAGCCTACGTGCCGCAAATCTTAATTAAGCCAGTGCTTTTCCAGGATGATTTTATTTTATTTTATTTATTCACGCAAGCATTCTCACGTCTGTTACATAAATTGTAACAAAAACATTTATGTTCAGCTTGCTATGTTAATACGCTTCGGCTTGCAACATAAATAGTTATGTTCCATTCGCATTAATTTTTGAAAAATAAATTTGCTCGAAGGTACGAATTTCAGTGTCAGGGTGAGGCGTACTTGATCGAGAGGTGGTGTGTTGGGACAGAACAGCCAATTAACTTTTAGTGTAATGAATAAATTGAAATATTTTTCCACACCACGCTCCAAAATCGAGCAAACTTTGCTGGAGGCCGGGTTTTTTCGCTGCAATTTCTAACTTTATATATTTTTCCATTAAACTTGAGTTAATCTTCCTGTCTGCCTCCGGCGAAATTCGCACACGATCTGTGAGCGCTACTGTTGAAGTGAAATGAGATTTTTTATTACCGTTTAGAGATACCTGAAGCTTCGCACCGATGTTGTCTCCTAATCTCGCCCCCTCAAACTGCCGCCAATTTACAAAGACGCACAGGTCGGTCTTTGTGGAAGAGGCTGGCCGAGAGCCACCTCAAGCTGAGATACCTGTCACCGAACTCACCCGCTGTGGGATTCAGGTACCGATTGCGCGCACAGAGCAGAGTGTTGCGACTGCGTTCGCCCTCCTGTAGTTGACTTATAAGCCGCAATATAGCATTTAGTTACTTTTGTTCGATCCAGTTAACCCGATTGGGAAGCGGCCAGTTTATTTTGTTATACGGCAGCAACGTCCTTTATTTTCTAGACACAACGTAGCCGGGTGGACTAATAGTTAATAAAAGTAACCGAGAGTCGTTTAATTCGATTAATCGAGCTATTTTAATGATCGTTACAAGATGATGAGCAAAATGGACTGACCAGTTTGAACTGATTTTCTACTAACCGATTACAGGTGTCAATTAAGTCAGTCTGTTGGCTATCATAAGCGCAGCGATATTAAATTAATATTTACCAAACTTTGGTTCGCTCTCTAGCCGTAGCTCGTGTGTGCTTCCTTCTTTAAATAACAATTTGTGTCCTTTGTTTTTCCATTGATGAATGCGAGTTTGAAATACAGGCTAGCTCTGGTGTTTTACATGTCAACTAATTGTTACTAACTGTTTTAGTATGGCATCTTATGGCCATAGGTCGATTGGTGAGCCAGAGAAAGTCGTGCGGCTATCTAACAGGCCGGTACGTGTGTCCAAGCAGAATCATTCTGATGTCTAAGAAGTACCGTAGGATGTCCCCAAGATCACGGTAATAAACGACAATAATCAATCAATTTTCCAGTGCTCAACCGCCCTTCAGATATTTTTCGCCGCACGAACCGGGCGGCCCCGTCAGTCTGCCAAGCGCCCCGTCAGCAACTGAGTTGGTCAACATGAGAAGAAAGCGAATTACAGCGGCTGCCGCTGCGGCGGCGGCGGCCGCGGCGACTTCGGGGAGTCTGACCGCACCGTCAGAGACCAGCTTTGGCGGCGGCCTGGCAACACCCACGCCGTCCGTATCCTCAGTGTCGGACATGGAGGATGCCGCAGCGGGCCAGCAAAACTATCCAAGATTCGTCCGCCAGCAGCCCAGGAGCAGCTCGATGAGGGTGCGACTGCAAACCTCCGGCGTTGAGCTGCCGCCCTTGGAGGGCGCCCCGGCACCCATCAACCCGAGCGGGCCCGCTAGTTACCCGCTGGCCAGCATTCTAAAAAAGCCGAGCGGCTCAGCCAGTGAGCGCCAAACTTCGTTTCTTTGAAAATGGTTTTTTAGGGGCTGGCCTGTAAAAATAGGCAGGACTAAAAATCAAGTGCCGACAATTTCGCACGACATGCCTGTTTCATCACTTCATAAGCTTTTACAAAGCTCTTTTATTTAGAAAATCATAGGAGAAACATAAAAATGACGAAGCATTATTTCATTTGGTTCCTTCTTTAACTAAACTCAGCTTATTACACGCGTCTACTACTTCTGTCTAACTACTACAGACTGTACAGACTAAATCTATTTGCTAAAGCTTGTTTTGCAAGACATTTTAAGTCACTTTGTTTTTATCTTTGCAGTGCATTTGATAGGGTAGCAGCTAACACACCCTAATCTCCTTCCTCTCAGTCATCTGAAATGCCCTTATCTCAATGTCATGGGTAGCTGAGGCACTGCCTCCTCTGTTCCGTGGCGCAGCTGACGCATACGTGCGGTAAAACTAATAAGTCAAAGCATTCGAGAGGCTTTCAAAAAATGCAGCACTATTAATTTTTTTGGAAGACTTATGGTTGAAAAGAAGGTGTCCCCGAATTCGCAGTGGTTCTACAGCTAAATGCTTTTATAAAAAACACTTACCAGGCGACCTATCGCAGCTCAGCGCCTCTGGAAGCCAATCGCTGCACCACTCAACGTCTGGACTGTCACTGAAATCTAGCGAGCCCTCGGTGCCGTTGCCTTATCACCAAGGCGAGCTCCGACATCTGCGCTCCGAAGTCTCCGAGCTCAAGGACAGCCTAGCAAAGCTTCACGACAGACTAGACCTGCTCACCAGCCTATTCAGGGACCGGCTGGCACCACAGAATCCCAGATCAACGCCCGCCAGTGGGTCCCAAAGTCCCCCGCCTCGGGCATCGCCAGCAGCCCGATCGCCTCAGCTGGTGCGGCCTCAAGACTCATCGATTTTGCGCCAGGACTCCGACGAGGAAGTCGACGACCGAGGAACCCAGCCGCTGCTGCCGCACAGAGACTGAAATTCTGTCCAAACCATTTATTTCTTGACCTTAATTATGATTCAGACGTTTGCATCGTCATATTTCTACTTTTAGTAGCCAAAAAACAGAACGCATGAAGGGCATCCTGTACAGAGCTGATTGCAAATAATTCGAATTCGCTTGTTGAATTACAGACGAGGTCCCGTGACTCGACGCAGGTTGCTACTAAACTGTGTGCGCAAAAATGCAAATTTTAGATAATATTTTCTCAAGTTTAAATATATAATAATGATGAAAAATGCTGAAAAAGCAACCGAAAACTCTGGGATGCTTGCGCAGTTTTATTCCAGACGTGATTAAACAAGTGAATATAATAATAAAAACGCTGTATTAAAACGTCTATTATAAGTTTGGCAGACTTCTCTTGTCCCATGTTGTACGAGTAGTAAGCAAGTAATCCGAAATCAACTGCAAATGAAAACAATGTGATGCGCATGTCGTACATGTAACTAGGGTACAAATTATCAAATAGGTGTGTGCATCTGATTGGAGACCTGACTGGGGTGCAAGCGAAGATACTGTTTTAAAATGGAAGACATGACATGGTTTCGAAGGTATTCAATATTGTGTTGTGTACAAAGTCACCCAGTAAACAATCATGGCGAATCGGCGCAAAAGAAAGTTCGAGCAACAACTAAATAAAAAACTACTGCTTTGGTCCAGCTATGCGTGTGGAAATACAACGGACCGTTCGATTGTGTGGCCAAGAGCTGGAATTAGTTCGAGAGAGCAGGTCATGGACAGAAAAAGTTGTCAGCCTAAATGGAACTAAACTTAAGAATAGTAGGAAAGATTGAGTTTTAAACACAATCCAAAGAAGGAAACAACCTTCTGGGTATTTTTCTAGAGAGGGGTCTCGCTATTTACTTCATTGCACCAACTACGAAATTTTGAAACAGTCTGATAAATCTTTTCTAGGGCTGCAACGATTTGCTGGTGATCAGTTGAAGAAATCTATACTACCATTTATCTGATTTTTTGCGTACTGTTGTCTCAGTTAAAAACTCAAACGCGTAATTACTTTCTTTCGATTTTAGATGACAACTTGTTTGCCTCTGGCCTGCTGCCTCAAACAGATAAAAATGATCCACGATTTGCACTTCGAGTTCTACTTAGACTGAAAAAAAAACAATATTATCGTACGGGGCCACTTAAGCAGATACATGCAGCTGTGAGTATGATGATTAGGCTCTGATAACAACAGGAGGTAACACTATAACTAAGTCAGCTTGGTTGAGTATGCATCTATGCGTGATTCAATTGATCGAGTATGTAACCTTGTCTCGTCAGTAAGAGCCCTACCGCACCACCACGCTACTCGCGGCCTCTCCAAATCTTCCATAAGCAGACGCTGACGCCGCCGCAACAGCCGCCGTCGCCGCGGCGATTCTTTGTCGGTTTCGTCTAGCAAAAATGGCGCCAAGACCGCAGATCTGCAGCGCGGCGGCGCCCAAGCAGCATAGGGAGTAGGCGCGCAGTTCGGTGGACAGCCAGGCGTGAATCTGGGCAGCGCAACCGACAGGAAACGGGCTGGCACAATCGGCAACTTTGCCTGCGCAGCAACTGGCAGGCGGCTGAGCTTCAAAGGCCAGCCAGTCTTTAGGCGAGTCGATTCCGCAGCAGCCGAGGGCCTGCTGGGTGAGATCGATCCACTGTTTGGCATCACCGGTCCCGTTAGAAGTGGAGTAGGCTCGCATCTCGGCCAGAAACTTCTGCCTCGCCTCCTTCTCCACCTGGGCCTGCATGACGAAGCCGGCTAGAAAGCCGGAGATCTCCATGCTGAGTAGCAGCAGGATAGCCAAGACGAGAATGAGAGTCTGGGAAGGCCAGTTGGGGTGAGGAGCGCGTTGTCTACATGTAGCGATCGAGATTCAAATAGCATACTTTTGTGCAATAACAAAATCCACATATTCAATATGCAAGAAAAAATTTGCAGAGTTTACTCGCATAACGCGTAGCTTTCATGAGCTAGGCGTTATGCGTTGTTGCTATAAAACTATGAAACAAATATCTTTGCGTACCCATAGTAAGTTGAAGACCCTCATAATTGACTGCAAGATACGGCGGTCTTATTATATTATTAGAGTCTTAGTCCCAATGAGTTGAACTATTGTGACCATAATAATATTAATAACAACTGATTGCACCTGCTCCAATTGGGCCAGATGTGCAACCGACAACTCAGGCGCAGCTATTTGCGCGGCTCATCTGAAGCTGCGTACCGCTGTTCAGTCCAAGGACCCTTAATTACCGCAGCTAATGCTGGCACCCATTTTACAGCTGGTTGAGCTGAAGCAATGCAGAGTTAAGTGTCTTGCTCAAAGACACAAATTGTTTCAGTGGGATAGGGAATCGAACATCCGACCTTTAAGTCGTGAGTCGACGCTTTAACCACAAGGCTACAACCTCATGTTGTAGCCTGTTGTAGCCTCAATTTCATGTTAGATTATAGCTGTGCAATTTATTTAAATCCTGTCAAGTCACTTTATAAACATCGCTGCCAATGCTTGTGGGGGTCGAACATGAGCAAATGCCTCACCTGAAAGCCTCCAATTCGAACTCCGCTCTGATGGTAGGCGCTGTCGGATGCCACCGCAGTGATGGCAATGGCAGCCGTTATGACAATCAAAAGCGACATAGGGAAGGTGCAGCCATATATGTCATACAGCTGGTCCTTCTGTCCCGTTAAGAAGAAGCCGCAAATGACCAGCAAAAAGCCGATGGCAAAACAGGCCACATTGTACAGAACGAGGTACATTCTCTGCTCCTCGCTCCACGATCGATCGTGTCTCCCTCAGCTAGGCTACGAGAAAGGCAAATGAAATCAACTGCTGTGCTGAATTTCCCTTTATACACACGCGATTGTCTTCTCGACAATCCCCCCTCTAATCTACGTGGGGATTCTTGTCCCCCCAAAACACTATTCAACGTATTATTGCCGCTTGCGTGGGCAGAGGTTGAGAGCGGAGCTCTTCCTGACGTGCTTGGGGCTGGCAGAGCTTAATGCAGGAATTTATTGCCCAGCAGTGCTAATCCGGCTGCCTTATTTGAATAGAAGTATATTGACAGATTTTGTCAGTGGAAACTATTATATTCATTTTGCCTGAGCTTACAAATACAGTAAACGAATGTAGTAAAAAGCATTATTTGAGTATTCTCTCTTGTACTTAACAGCGTTTCAATAGCCAGTTGCATTCTACTCCAATAATTTTAAACAAAGTGTTTCACAAGTGTATTGAAAAAAAATTAGATTTGTGCGAGCGAACAGTATTGTTAGAAGGTATTATTATGCAAAGTTGAATTATGTACTTCTTGAGAGCGCAGGACACCAGGGCTCAGCTCAGCGCTTCAGCCCTGAATATTTGAAAAAAATGGTTTAGCTCTATTAGTTTTCATGGAGATGCATGAGTCCCACTAAGTACTGATCCCGCATAAACTTTGAACGCATCTGTAAGGTTGCTAGGACGTCACAAAATTAACCCATTTTTGCTCCAATATTGTCAACATCGTTTATGACCCAAACATTCAAAATCACCTTCAGTGCTACAAAAAGTAGCACAAATTTAGTTTAGGAGCGAAAAATTTATACAGCCAATTATTCAATTACGAAAATTCGTGACGCTGTAGATACGTATTTAAAATACTAAAAAACTACGTATTTTATACGCCCAAGCAGTAGCGTAGGTAGGGGGGATACGGGATATATCCCCCATTTTAGGAAACGAAAATGAGGTTTTATGAAAAAATGCAAAATAAAGTGGCTTAGATTTAGCAAAATTGCCTAAAATTGGTGTATTTTACTCGTAAACTACTATTCAAATGTTTTAAACGATATTTCCGCGAATCCCTAATTCCTAAAATGCCGTAATCAAGACAGACGTCTGCCGGCTTTATTCTGATTTTAACAAAGTAAAGTCTTTAGCCTAAAACATGGTTTTGGTATTTTTAAAGGCATATTGTAAGTAAAATATTGCAATAAACTTTTTCTTAGTCCACAATTTCGTCCCTAAAGTTATCCCCCCTTTTCAAAATCCTAGCTACGCCACTGCGTCCAAGAGAGCTAGCTTTGTGTTGGCATGGCAACACCTGGAATATCTTCAGAAAATCGATTATTTATGCCAATTAAAAAATACAAAACTTTCTAGGATAACACTATAGAATGCAAAATTTAGACGCCACTTCGACTTCGGTTTTTGAACCTTCAGAAGTGCCATCATTCAAGGTAAAACTTCCAGAATCAATTACTCGTACTTTAGCTTTACGCTTACCAGATGGAGGATTGAGACCAGACTGGCATCAGCTTGTTGTTCCTTCTTCAGATCGTTAGTTGAGCCTTGCTGTCTGAGTATTATTATTTTTTTATTAGAGGCAGGGGGGTTGTGTGCACCCTGGAGCACTTTAAGCGACATAGGCACACAACCGGCGAGAGGCATTACTGCCCATTCCGCCGACTCCCCTGAGCAGGCATACAAGCGCGCGGATACGTACGCAGGCACACACTCACACAGGAGTGTACAGCGGCCCTAACTTTATATTATCGTTAGGCATGTACACTTCACTGCGCCTTGGGGGGTTGGCTCTCAAGGCCGTTAATTGCACGAGCAGAGCCAAGCCGAGATTCCAATTCAGCCCCAAATTAATGTGACTGCACTTGGAATCGAGCCAGGGTCGCTGGCATACCAGAGCAGCTGCGCTACCGCTGGGCTACGGCCCCCCTTGCTGTCTGAGTAAGAGGAGCAGTAAAAAAGGTGATGCTGCCCATGCATACTTGTACTACAGAGAAAAGACCTGTAATGGATGGAATCTACGACAGCAGTCGGATCAGCTGCAGCATCTAATTCAATGACAACCGGACCAGCGACTGCCACCGAATCTACGACAGCAATCGGATCAGCTGCAGCATCTAATTCAATGACAACCGGACCAGCGACTGCCACCGAATCTACGACAGCAATCGGATCAGCTGCAGCATCTAATTCAATGACAACCGGACCAGCGACTGCCACCGAATCTACGACAGCAATCGGATCAGCTGCAGCATCTAATTCAATGACGAGTATTAGAATAAAATTCGATAGCTAACCG
This sequence comes from Macrostomum lignano, assembly GCA_002269645.1. Lineage (NCBI taxonomy): Eukaryota > Metazoa > Platyhelminthes > Macrostomidae > Macrostomum > Macrostomum lignano. The sequence continues at coordinate 111,559 of NIVC01000832.1, read as the reverse complement.
AAGACAGAAGCGATGCGTTTTCTGCAGCATGAGCAACGTCGAAGAAGTCTCAGAAGTGCAAGCACCTGTAGAGCCAGTTCTTCACAAAAAGAGACGTTCCAATCGTTTTGCGCGATACACAGAGACAAGCCCAGGCAACAATGCTAGTTTAAGCGACGTTCGCTTTTCAAAAGCGAATGGCTTAGTGTTGTTAAAGAACTCTGGATGGGTTTCTGATTTTCCACTAAATGCAGATGTGACTCGCGTCGGTGTGTTTCAAGTATGTTCTGCTGATAACCTTCTGACTGCTTTAATGTTCGCTTATCGAGAGTCTGGGGCGTTTAAATCGTCATTGGAAATTTGCTCTGCTAGTAGCTGTGCGTTACTTGATTCTCTCAAACGAGCGTCTGATGCCAAGTCCAACGTAGATGTTGCCCGGGCTCGAGCCAGCTACTTTCTTCAGTGCTCTGAGCTGCAGGATAACGGTTTGGTTGTGCAGCGTCCTAATGGTACTGTTATTATTTGCTCGTGTGCTTCTGAGGTGCATGTTGCTGGGCAGTTGAGGAAATCACCCGTAGTAATGCGAACTGCCCTTCTCGCATGCAGTGTTCTACTACCCGAGAGTTGCTATCTCTATCAATAAACCGCCATCATTTGTCAATGAATTTCTGAGTAAAGATTTATCCTGTGATGAAAAAGTGTTTCTTGTTTATTTTGAAATCTGTATCTTCATTAGACTACTAGCTACAGCATTTGACTAACTAGTACTTAATTATTTAACAACAGCAAAAACCAGAAAAGATCGTTTTTCCTGTTGCTTTTGGAATCTCTATCTTCATTAGACTACAAGCTACAGCATTTCACTAGCTAGTACTTACTTAATTGTTTAGCAACAACTAGAAAAAACTCTGTTTCTTGTTTTTTGGAATCTTTATCTATTCATTAGACTACTAGATACAGCATTTCACTAACTAACAAGCGCTGCGGAACAGGGGGGGGCAGCTGCCCCCCTGACATTGAGTTGGGGGGCATTGCCTCCCTCAAATACCGTTTAATAGCATAATTTTTCTTACATTTAAAATTGTAAGAAAGGGGCTGTCTTAAGTATAGGCTAGCCAGACCAGCAAATAGGTCGGAAGAAACGTCTCTGTGCTCAACGCTGCATGCTTGCCGCTGCTTCAGCCGACTATCCTTTAGTGCTACTTCACGCGTCTTCTCGAGCGACAGCCTCTAGCGATTCGATGGGCGCGCAGGAGCCTGCTGCGCCACATCACGTCTCGCGAGCGTCAGGCTCTGCCGATTCGATGGGCGCGCACGTTCCATACTCACCCCGATTCAGAACTCCTTCCAGGATAGCGTTTTCGCAAGCCTTACAATGCTCTGTTACAAACAAAAGAACTAGTCATCCGTGTGATTCGATGCATTTTCCAGTTAAAAAGTATTTCAGAGACGGTAGTGTGGCGTGTCAACGGGGAACCAGCAGTACATCTACGAACGCTGCTACTCGTAACACTCCTGCAAGCAGCCGTGCCTTTGCTGATGAAGTCACTGTAGCGTCTGTTACCCATGGAAAAGAAAACAGTGACAAAGCAAAATCTACTGCTTCCAACGTACGGCCAAGAAAGGCAATCAGTGTTGACAACAGTACGTAACGCCTTCCCAGATGATTTTGTTCGAGTCACCAGATCTTCAATCGAAAATAAGCAGCGCTCGAAGGGTTCCACTGCAAAGTGTTTTCCATTCGGCAACTATTTCAGGCAAACGCAGCGAGCAGCGGACTCGGAAGATTTGCCGAAGGTATTCTGCTGGCAAACACCAATGTGGTAAGCAGTTACACGAGATGGCCAGGACGCTACGAACCAGTAGACGTCTATCTGAACGGGATTTGCTCAGTCAACCATACTTTTATGGCAATTGTTTTTCATCTTCGTGATTACTCTTCAGTCACAGAAGACTTCAGAGCTCATTTTGCATCTTAGAAGTGGTAGATGCCAGGAAATCTGGGCCAGGAGGCCCAGAAAGCACTGCTTGACAGGATTCTTTCTTCGAGGTACAGGTAGAAATTTTTAGACATGTTTCGTCACAGCGATTTATCTTCATTTTCTCAATTTTGCTGTCCTAACCAACTTACGCCGTAAGGCCTCCCAGCACTTCACTTGTGCGAGGCTGGCGCCGTTCGCGTTCCTCTTGGTGCAAGTACAAGAAATTTCTCTCTCTCCAATTTGTACTGTAACTGATTCCGCTTGGTCCCGAATCACAAGCTGCGCCCCCCTTTTCGTCCCTGCTCTCTGTAAGCCTTAAGGCCTCTGCATTAGCCTGTGCGAGGCCGGCCTCCTTTTGAGCCCATGCGGTTGTAAGGAGGCCACTTAAGCGCTAGGGAGGCCCTCCCCAATTTTTCACAATCTAATGTCTTTAAGTTTCTCCCCTAGCCCAAGTATCTTACTCCTGGTCAGTGCTTTGTCATGTTAACATCTCCAGCTATTTCTCGCGGGGATGATTATCAGTTTTATGACCTTCAGTGGCCAGCTCTCTCAGTTAACGCCCTTTTACTTTAAGGGCATTGAGCTCCGCCCGCTTTGATTTTAAATAATGTTATCGTTTATTAAACGGCCACAGTTTGCGTCTGTTTATTGTCTCGGGCACTTTTATCACGAGCCCCCCAATCTATTCCTTTCCACTCGGTGTAATATTCTTTACACTTGGTGGGAAACTGTTTTCCACCGAGTGAAATCCGGCTAAGTATAAAAGGCCAGCCCCACCATCTGGGATGGAATCCGAGTCGTCTCCCTCTCTTTGGGCCGCTGCGCCGAGAGTTTGCATCAATTTGATTTCACGAAACCAGCAAGCCAAACTGGAGTCTTTTAAATTGGAGCTAGAGCGTCTGCTGGATCGAATGCGAGCTGCTCCGACGCCGCCTAATAGCCCCATTGCCATCAGACGAATGGCCGCTGTGTCAGCGAGGACCGCCGACGAGGCCCCGTCCCTCGACCAGGACACAGAAACCGTCACCCCAACAGACATGCCGCGTCCACTGGGAAACCCCGTGATTGGCGGCTGGAGTACCGAGGCACCGACCGGTTGTAGCGTGTTTGCGGCCAGCCCCTCCCCCGCGCACGCCGACTCTCGACGAGGCCGATATGGCTGAGGCGCAGCGCCTCGCCACCGGGCTGCTCGACGTGCTCGAAGCAGAAGTCGGCAACGGTGAGCTCCGCGAGAACCCGGCCTAGACAGGAGGCCGGGTTCTCCCGGGCCACGCTGGCAGTCCGCCGGCTGGCAATCGAAATTGTCAGCCGTCGTATTCATCCGCGCCAGCCGGACTCCGGCTACCGAATGGGCTCCCGCAAACGCCCTCTTCTGGCACGCCAGGACTTGACTGGCGCAGGACGGCCCGCCGCCGCCCCAGCTGCGCACGGACCTGCAGGCCTGCCGGTTGGGCTCAGGACGTCCAGCCCGCCGACCGGCTGAGACTATAGACAACGACCCGGCGCAGCTCTCGGCCAAGCGTAGACGCCGGGCCGGTCATCGGCGGAGCCCCGCTGAAATATGTTGTCATGGCTCACCGGGTCAGTTGTAGGCGCGGCCTCCCACTGACTGACAATTTTATTTTCCTTGCAGCTGGCAGACTGACAGCTTTTTGATATGACGTGACTATAATATTGATATTATTTTAATTGCATATGCGGTTTGACGCGTTTTGTTTTATCTATGGACTAAATGAAGCTGCAAAACAGCCTTGGGTTAAAAGCCCGCTGTGAGAATGTGAAATAAAGAGAAATAAGAGCAAGGCTAAGAACCTTGGAGCCGCGGAAACGTCTGCTAGGATATCAGCACTAATAACTAATGCCTTAAGTTAATATTGAAGACTTTAAGTAACCTGAAAACAACACTTTTCAGGCAGTGCAAGTATTCTCAAGCATACATGTATCGTGGCACGTGGCACGTGGTAAACCACATTTCCCTAGTCCTAGCTGATTGAGGTTGAAGCTCTGGAACTCGAAGGGGCTGGAATGGTGATGTCCATTGAAGGCTCGGTGGTTCACGAAGACCATCATAATGAACTTCAACAGTTTGTCATGGGTGAATTCTTCTATGTTTTTTGACTGAATTCCCTAGGATAGAATAAAGTTTTGCATTTCGGTGCACTTGATGGGGTAAAGTGCGTTCTGATTAGTCAGTCCCTGTACATGCGCCAGGCTTATGTGAGGCGCCAGTTTGACTCTTCGAAGGTTCAGAATGTAGTGGGAGATTTTCATTCAGTAGGCTGTGTTGTTCTCATCTGGGGTTCGTATAGCAAATGCAGAATCGCTGGATATCAGCTTGATGTGCAGGTATAAAGTGTTCAGCAGCAGAACATGACACTGGAAGATGTCGCCGAGCAGAGGTCCTGCATACTCCACACAGCTGGACTCCCTGTGTCTCGGTGTGCCCTTCAGCAGCAGAGTCGGGTTCCAGGAATCATCATCAGAAAAGCTCATCAGAGCTTTTAGGTAGGCATGGTAGGGGTAGAGCTGGTCTCCACTTGAGACAATGCGCTGGTTGATGCTTTCAATTACATCTGAGAATTCCGTAGACAGGACAAAGTTTTCTGGATGCACACCAGTCTCTGCGCTCAGTGACAACTCCATTAGCTCCTCTAATCTAATTTCACCAAACTGCAGCATATCCAAAACACCAACCTCAGACTGTGCTATAACGCTCCTAAATTCACCAAAATTAACTACCTGCACAAAATAGCAAACATACCCATGGTAAAGCCCAGGGTAGAGAAGGTAGCCACCAAATGGTAGCCACCAAAAAGCTATAGCTAATGCCATCCATGGATTCGAAGTCCCCCCTCCCAAGCAAGCTTGGAGAAACCATAAGATCCCAGAACCACCATTAGACCGATTAGTAAAACTAACCGAGCTGATGGAGAAGGCTGCGGGATAGTAGATCTCGCCTGTCAAAATTAAGCCAAATTATTATCTAGTCCATGCTGCTTTTTTATAGTGCCTTTCCTTTTACAACTATTGCTCAACTGTTAAATCCTTTTCTAAATGCGACAATTTTTTATACTCTATTTACTACATATGCGCGACCTCTCCTGTAAGGAAGGGGAGCCCACAATACGACTGGTCACCCGCTTATATAGCCTTCCAAACTATAACCCCTAGCCTCCCCGCGACGCGTCCTGGCCGCCGCTAATTGGCTGCTCCCCCCCGCCTAGGGGTTTTGGGCTGGCCAATCACGGCAGAGGAATGTCCCTTCTCCAGTCTAACAGGATTCGCGGGCCCTCGTATTGCGAATCACCCGTCCCCGCAGATGCCCACCTTTTCTTTGTGATGTCCCACTTTGTGAGCCTCCCTCCCGTACTGTATCTCTGCACCATTTTTTAGTTTTATGCACTAATTTTATTCACTTATTTAATTTAATTTATTTTTAACTTGTACTGCTTACTCTAATCTTTATAGTTTATCTACTTAATCTCTATTGTTTATCCTTACTGTTTAACACTATTGCTACCGGTTTTAAATTTTACAGCACCTTTAATTTCTTTCTTTCTCCTATTGTGTTCTCTTGCATCTGTTTTACTCTTACCCTGAAGTACTAATACAGTCTAACCTAGGAATTAAGTTTTTGTACACTTTACAAACCAACTATTTTTAAAATATACACAGGCGCAAGAGCCAATTTTTTAAAAACGGCTGACGCGCGGCCAGGGAGTTGTCGGCTTGGCACTCCCTCGGCATACTTAATAACTAAACAACTCGGAAAAAGCATTCGTTTTCCGTCCTTAAAGAAAAGGCAATAGTTGCCTTGGTAACTAATAAGCACTATAGTTTTAATACATCACAGGTATCCACAGTGTGGGCCTTCGGATGTGTCTTGCTATTCTGTGAATTAGCATCTGAGGTAGCTACTCACCTGGCGTCTGCATCGGCCTTCGGCGGCGACTTCAGCGGCATTGTCGGCGGCTTCGGCTTTTTCAGCGGTGACTGCAGCGGCTCCGGCTTCGTCAGCGACATCTCGGCGCCTGCAGCTTCGGCGGCTTCGACGGCTTGGTCCGGCGGCTCGGCGGTGCGACCCGGCTGGGCGGCGGCGGCAGCGGCGCGTCACGGCGGCGACAGCAGCGCGGCTCGTCGGAAGCGGCGGTGACAGGCACCTCGCGCGGCATCTGCAGCACGGCGCCAGACCAGCCCGGCTTATAGATATTAGAGCTTAGTTTTGATTTAGGACCTTCTCTTGTATTTTGTAGACAATCTACTACTATCAGTAGGATTATTAGTGTTTTAACATAGTTTTATTATTTATAAGTTTTAAAGTTTTATAAATTAGCCTACTGTTTTAAGGCTTTATTTTGTAAACACTTAGTACTAGCACAATCTGCAATGGAAGTAGAAGTCAATAGCAAAAGATGTGGTTCTAGAGACACTGACTCGCCGCCAGTCAGCACCAAGAAGCGCAACAACCGGTCCTCTTCCGGTCGAGACCAAAGGTCCTGTTCTGCGTCCTCCAGCAATGAGCCGTCTTGTGTGCAACAGCAGACAGTGACTGAAGAACCTCCCTCATGCGGTCAGCGATGGTGAGAGTCAGCCTGTCAAGAGTAGTAAACTAGCAGACTTAGGAAAAGCAACTAACATATTGACACTCAGTCTACCAGAACCTGACCTCACAGATGACAAAACTAGCCAGCCTTTAACTAACTGCAAAATCAGCAGCTCAAATCTTCTGAAGCCAAGCTAATTAAAATTATAATGGAAGACATTTATCCAAACTCATACCACCATCTAACCAAGGGCAAGCCTGAGGCCAGGAGAATAGTCTGGTATGGGCCTGAGTACACCTATGGGGGTACTAAGATTGAGTGCAACGACGCTTGGCACCCAGTCGTCACTCACTTAGCCACTTGGCTTCACGTCGAGCTTAGAGTGCCACTAGCTAATTCGTGCCTGATCAAATTTTATAAAGATGGATCGGTAGCCATCCCATGGCACTCTGACAACGAACCAGAGTTAGGCCACGACCCGACCATTGTGTCGGTGTCGCTGGGAGCCCAGAGAGACTTCCAGCTTCGAACTAAAGGGCCAGATTTAGAATATAGTCTACTCGCAGAGGCTTGCCAGTGGTAGCATCACGATAATGAGTGGGGCTAGCAACTCAGCAATCAACCAATCGCACTCAGCAGCCAAGCACACACACTCAGCAGCCACAAGCACGCACTCAGCAGCCAAGCTCACAACAATCTAATAATTCTAAATTAACTAAAATTACGCCAGTTGTATTTGAGATGCCCGTTGAGGCTAAGAATCCTATTAAATTCGAATATTTCTTAAAAACAAACTTTCCTAACACTCGCATCGTGTCATCATCGTGTCATAGCTCAGGACACTACGTAATTTACTAATTCTCCACACGATATGAACAACTTATTGACAACAACACTAAAAGTTAACGAAATTAATGGGCACACTGTCACTAGGCGCCTGCCGTCAAATAGGCCACTGCACCAAGGCGATGATCGGCTGCGTAAGCCCCTTAAATCGCCGCAGGTCCGCTCCTTCATCGTCAAAGGTGTTCCTCTAGCCGTGGAAGCCGAGGAACTGCTGCAATATTTAGATGAAAATCAGGCACATTTTTAATTCGACAGTGCGGTACGCATTGTCTCGAAGGCCTCAGGCCAACCGACACCTCTCATCAGGATGTTTACAAAGTCAAGGGCAACTTACGACACCTGCCTGGAGAACGGCATTAAGCTTGGGGCATTGAAACTCGGGTGCGAAGAATCGCACAATCTTCCACCGGTCAAGGAAGTTCAGTGCCACAGGTGTCAAGGCCTTGGACGCACCGAAAGCAGGTGCAACGCCGGTTTTGTTTGCAACAAGTGTGCCGGGGCGCACTATTCCGGCGACTGCCCAAAAGATACGGGCTTTAAGTGCGCTAATTGTGGGGGTGAACACCCGGCGTTCTCCTTCAAATGCCCAAAGGTTCAGCATGCAAATGAGAGGGCGACTGAAAGAGAGCATCATAGAGTTCAAACTTTAAGACTTAAATTCAAACAGACTAGAAAATTAGAACCTACTCAAAATCTAGCTGAGACATTTGGCGTACCTGGCCCTGTCTCGTACGCGGAGGCTGTCAATCAGGTGCCAGTACTAGGACCAATCGCGTTCGAGAACAGAGCTTCCAAAGCGTTCAAGGCTGCTGCTGCTGCCGCTGCTGCCGCCCAGCCAGCAGCGCCGTCTACTGCTGCTGCTGCTGCCGCCCAACCAGCAATGTCGTCTGCTGCTGCTGCTGCCGCCGCTGCCGCCCATTCAGCAGTGCCGTCTGAGACTAAAGCTCCTGTGACCAAGAAGCCTGCAATGACACCAATCAATGCCGATCCAAATAACACTGACAATGCCGCCACTTCTTCTGCTGGAAACGGTGAGAGGGCTTTACTCAGGGTGACGTGCTCGAGGTGGTTCTCGGGGCACTCAACCGGATCATAGAGATCGAACCGGGGCGTCTGCTCACTGCCTGGGAAGCAAGCCAGCTTGCTATTCGGGTAGTGACGGAAGTCCTGGCGACTTTCCTGAATCACGGAAGAGTGCCCGCTGTCAGGGCAGGGGAAACCAAAGCCACTTCGGTGAGCGGAGGCGGATCCAGCCCTGAATAATCACTGACTTACTATGGCTTTCTATAATAAATCTTCCAAAAGTGCACTAAACATAGGACACCTTAACTGCAACAAATTAAGCAACAAAATGCACGAAATTATTATGTGGTTGCACAATGACGATATTGACATTGGTCTTTGCTGCGGGCTGGCTTCTGCCCGAGCAGATTGAGCTTTAATTTGTAATTGCCATAGACAAGTTTATTTGCCTGTACTGCGATTAGTTGGCGCAAGTGTCAAAGAGCCTTCGTGACAAAAAATAGAAATACATAAGTATTCAAGAAGACTGATAAGAGCAACGGCTGCAAGAGCCGAGAGTGCACGGCACACAACTTGCGTAAATATAACGCAATACAAAAGACAGACTTGTAACAGTATTTTCTCTGAAACCGATCTTAAAAATATTGATACTTTTTATGTACAAGGTTATGCCATCATCAGGTATGACACTCCTGACTGCAGAAGGGGACTGGCAATTGCCTACAAGAATAACTTTAAAATTTGAAATGTCAATAAATATTATGACAATTCCAATTATGAGCTTATCAGCCTTGATGTCACTCCCAACAACAATCCCTGTAGTACTCTTAGGATTTCTGTTATCTACAGAGCTCCCAATCCTGACCATATCAGCACTGCACTGCTTGAGCAGCTGCTCTCCCAACCCAGATCCTTACTATTAGGGGATCTCAACTGTCACTCTATGCTAGGTGGGGACAGTGTAGAAAACTTCCCAGGCAAACAGCTATTCGATTGGCTCGATAATCACCCTGATCCCCCCTCTATCCTCAACTCCTTTGGTGACTGCACCAGGATTTATAATAGAGGGGGCAACATTATCGGGAATGTTCTTGATCTAGGTATTTGTTCCCCTGATCTAGTCAACTCTGTTAGTGATGTTTTAGTGGGCGATGACCTTGATAGTGATCACCTACCCATTATGATTAAAGTCTTCCTCGACCCCTGCTCCAAGGTTAAACCAAAGCCATCCAAGAGTTTTTGGCACACTGACTGGGAAGCTTTTAAGTATGCACTCCAAGATAATTTAGAAAACTGCAGCATGATTCGTTCCCGAATCTTCACTCCCGATGATCTTGACAACGTGGTTGATAAGCTCACGGAAAAAATCCATGAAACAATAGAGTAGGTGGTCCCAGATAGGGATCCGAGAGAACAGCTTCCTCCAGACATTGTAGAAAAGATTAGGAACAGAAGAAAGCTTCAAAAACTTTTCAAAAAACCAGAATTGACGCTTTTAGAGTACAGGCAAACCAAGCCGCTAAAGAAATAAGAATTGCTATAAGAATGCATAGGTACAGAAAATTTGAGAATGTATGCCAGAAAATTGCTAAAACTAGCTACAGAAAAGAACCCTGTCAATTCTGGATCGACATAAAGAAAATGACCGGACAATATATTAAACCAGTCTCATTTCCCGCCCTTAGCTACAAAGGGGTGACTGCCGAAACTGAGCAAGAAACTGCAAACTTATTTCAAGATTTCCTCAAGGACCAAATGCAGCCTCATCCCGACACCAAGTCCCTTATCTAAAAGGAGGTTATTTCTAAGGAAAATCATGAGATCTTCCGGCCCTACGACTGCATGGCCAGAGCCCTGACCTATCACCGGGACAGAACTGACCCTGATGACCCTGGTAGGGAAGCCATGGAATCTGACATCCTTAACATTCTGGATATAGACGTCCTCATGGAAACAAAAAATCTTAGATCTGGGGGAGCCCCTGGCCCTGATCAGATCCCAAACATTGTCCTCAAACGAGGGCTTAGTCCGGACTCTGTTAGAACTATTGCAAAAATTTTCAACACAAGCTTTTTTCTGGGCTATTTTCCCAAGGCCTGGAAGCGGGCGACTATCAAAATGATACCAAAACCAAAGAAGTTTAGGCATGAAATAAACAATTACTGGCCTATCAGCCTAACCTCCTGCCTGGGAAAACTTTACGAAAAAATAATTGCCAGAAATCTTAGAAAACAAGGGCATTATTAATGAAGACCAATGTGCGTACAGACAAGATCATTGTACGTTTGACAACATTGTGCGACTCACAGACGATATACTAAAAATGAATTTATGGAGACATGTGTCGCTCGGTGTCTTCTTCGACGTCAAGGGTGCCTTTGGCGGAGTCTAGCACAGCTATCTCCGGTATCGTCTCCTGGAGAGCGACCTGCCGCACAACATGACTCGGACCATCTCCAGCTACCTTGAGGATAGGGAGATCATCCAGGCTGGGGGGGGGCAATTAGCAAGGGCTTTAGGCCCGCTGCTGGAGTTCCTCGAGGAGGGGTACTTTCTCCACTGCTATTCATTATCTATGTCAGCTCGATCCCCATCTCGCGTGACACTAAAGTCAAGAAGAGTCAGTTTGCGGACGACCTGGCCGTCTGGGCGAGCGCCAGAACCTCTACAATGGCGGCCAAGAGGTTGAACAGCTACCTTGTTGTCCTAAAAATGGCTAGATGATATTGGCATATCCATTAATCCCACCAAAAGCAAGGCGGTGGCTTTCTTTAGGTACAAGAGTCCCTGGTCCACCGGCCCTGCCAAACCTCCGCTCAAACTTTGACAGGACTCAATTCCATACCACGACTCTGTCACGTTCCTTGGCGTCACGCTCGAAAAGGATCTAAATTATAGGCAACACGTCTCAAAAACTGTTGGTCGCTCGCAACACAAGAATATCCCAGCTTGCGCTACGACTTCTTTATAGGTTCTACATAGAAAGCAGCATGACCTACGGAGCACCAATCCTCGTCAACGCCTCTGATAACATCATCCAGAGACTTCAGCGGCTTCAAAATCAGGCACTGAGATTTGTGCTAAGTGCCTCCATATACACTAAAATCAGCTACCTACACGAAATCACCAAGATGCCTAGGCTTAGGGAGAGGATTTGGAACCTAGGCCTTAGGTGGTACAAAAAGGCTCTGCTCACAGGGGTACATAATTTTCATTTAGATCTTAAAGAATGGAGCAGACCAGGGTTCAGAGAACCCGTTACGACTAAATTCAGGAAAGCCATATTATAATTGAAACGAATAACTCACCTCGAGCCGTCCCTGGGTAAGATCCTCTCACGGTTCTAAAAAATGATGCCGAAGTATTTTTATACCAAAACTGCTGTGTGTGTTTGTACAGTTTCAAAAAGTTTCGAACCTTTTACAAAAAATCTTGCCGTATGACGGAACGGCTGCCCGAGCTTATGTGGTAGGCCGGTCTACCACTGGGGTGAACGACGGCAGGCCTCCAGCACGGACAACGGCGGGACGACCAGCTAGACTCAATCGGATGACGGTTGACGTCATGCTTTCAATGTTTGTTCGCATGTTTGTTTCCCCGATTGTCCCCGCCCTTGCTCCTTCGTCTGCTCCTTCGTCTGTTCCCTCCCGTGGCCTCTGTTGTTTTAGTGCTTCCAGTGGCCGGGTTTTTCCCTTTTCCTTCGTTGTCCCTTCCCTTGTCCCATCCTTTGTCCCACCCCCTGGGTTATCCATGCCAAGTTAATATTTATAACGTTGTTGTTGGAATCTTTTGCTCATGCGCTTTGCTCGCTTTGCTTTTTACTTTACTTTTGTTCTCTCTTGTGACTTGACGAGTCTGCTGTTAATATTTAATTTGCGTTTAACTAGAACAGCCTTTTCGACTAAACGCTAGTAATTTATTAGCTCGCCCTCGGCACGGCCAAATCCATCTCTCGAGGTTTTTCTTTTAATATTTAACGACAGTAGTAATAACAATTTATCTATTACTTTAATAATAACAATAATAATAAGTTTCCAATAATAATAATTGCTTATTCAGTTGTTTTTAATCGAAGCCTCAGTCTCTATTGAGTCATTTGCCCGCGGGGCGTAAAATAACCAATCAGTCTCAACTCAAAGAAAGCTTTGAGACCCTCATCGTTCCGTAATACGAAATCACGGTGGTGGGAGCGATACTTTACTACTGACAGTAACAAAACGAGCATTTCGACAGTTTACGAATTTTACGGTTTCTGAGGACCCATTCGGAACGACCGGGCCGCTACAAGACCGCTTGACTACGATTACGAATACCCTCCCCCGGGAATTGAGGACCCCGGAAGACGGAGTATCCAAGGAGAAGAATCCGCGCATCATTCGTGAAATTTTCCGGCTTTGCGAGTGCCGAGACAACAACAATTCAATTCAAACGTAGAATCCGCCCCACCTCACTGGTGTCGACCAACAATTCAAACCGCCGATTTCAAAAAGATTTTAAATTTTCTCCACCCCCACCTCCCTTATTCTCAGCCTTCCTTGAGAACTAAGCTGCTAATTTTCCGCACCAGATTTATTTCGTCTCCACTGCAGTTCGGAGCGAACTCGAAAGCCCTAACCAGATAGGCCGAAGCCTTTATCTTTGCCATTGAGCGGTACTGCCGCTAATACAATAAAATACTACATACAGTAATTAATCTACATACTATTAAATTTGCTAAACTAGATATCAGGCAATCCTCTTCTTTCTTCTTGGAGACCGTCTGCGCGCGCGCAAAATATCTACAAAGCAAAGAATATCCAATTGTGATAAGGTTACAGGACCCTGCTTGCTCACGATTCTGCATCCTAGTTCGAATCTTTGTGCAAAGAACTTATAGAATTTATTTTATAGCTAGCAATTATAATAATAGCAGCAATGAGCAAGCAGGTATCACCCTCAAAGATTGCTAAACCATCTGGCCTACCTGCGGCGAAGCGTGCCGACAATAGATCCTCCATAGACAAAATGGAGTTGTACGGCCGTAGCCTGCTTGGTCTAGGCAGAAAATCCGAACGGCCACCTGCCGGTCCTACTAGCGCAGCTACGATCTCAGGCGCAGCTGGTGCAGCTTTCAAGGAGCCCAAAAGTAATAGGGCCTCCAAGACGAGTGCTGATTGCATCCCGCCGGATGCCCCTTATAGCCTCGCAGCCCTTGGCTGCCCAGCTGAAATGGATTGTACCATCGCTCCGCCATCGGATACGCCACCGACGCCCAGAGAACAGGCAATTAAGGCAACGCCTGAGACCTTGCCAAACAATGCCGAAAAACCTAAAGCGAAACCAAATTGTACGGGTGACAATGTGTCTACCATTCCGAAGTCGCCAGTACTTGCTATCACGGCAAAACAGCAGCACAAGTCACCGGGCAGTGTCGTTTCAATTTCGTCGGACAGCGGCTCTGCGACTGTGTTGGAAGGTGCTGGCCAAACCGGCTCCGAGGACCCCAACGCAGCCGCAGCAGCATCTGATTCTGCGTCTGAGGCAGACTCCGCGAATGCCGGCTGTGTTGATCTTGACGCTGAGGATACAAGCATACCGTATGAAAATCCAATTAGCTTTCCAAGAGGCGCGGACAAATCGGCACTTCAAGTCAAGCTGCCTAGCCAAGACGTATGACTGGAGTATTACCCGAATATGCTCCGTAGCGTAGCCGCCGATGTCTATGACCGGCTGATCCAAGACCTCCTGCCTATCGCTATACGTCACCGGCCTCAGGAACAGCGGCGAGTGGTTTGGTTCGGGCCGGAGTACTCTTACTCTGGAGTTCCGCTCGGCGCTAACCAAAAATGGCACCCGCTAGTTGAAGACATGAGAGACTACCTCGAGCTCAACGCGGATATTGGTGCACCAAAATTTAACAGCTGCCTCATAAACTTTTACGAAACGGCTGATGACTGCATACCTTTCCACGCCGATAACGAATCCGAACTCGGCAGGGACCCTTTCATCGCTACGGTCTCCTTTGGTGCAGTACGCCAATTCCTAATTAAGAACAATGAGGACCAGCGAATAGTAGCGCAATTCGAGACAAAGCCCGGCTCAGTGATAGTAATGTCCGGCGCATGTAAGCACAGTGTCCCAGGAGTCGGCGTCCAGGAGGGTGTACGCATTTCTCTCACCTTTAGGGTGACATATCCACCTGGCGTCGGCACACTGGGACACGGAGGCTCGACCGCGGCAGCAGCACCTATCGTGCAAGGGCCTGGCAGTGGCCGGGCGGGCGCCAGCCTGGCCGCGCCGGGCTCCCGGACAGCTATGACCAGCGGGCAGCCAGGAGACCGCGGAGCGGCCGGCGCGCCCGGCTCTGCAGTCCCTGGCGGCCCACGAGCCCAGGGCAACGGCGGCGGCAACGTCGGCGGTGCGGGGCGGGGCGGCTATCGCCGTTCCTACGCTGAAATGGCGGCGAATAACAACCAGGATGTATCACGGCCCTCGAACAATAACCGGGGAAGTAATGTGGTACCAGTAGTGTTTAACACTGCGGCAGAAGCTAGTCAAATAGAGTTTCTAAAGTGGCTCGCGGCCAACTTCCAAGGGTCGGCCCGGGCTACACTCACCAAGAAGTTGACCCATGAAGTCGGCTTCCTCGTGTTTCCGGCTACTCCGCGAGACCACCAGTTGTTCCTGCGTGGGCCTCAGCGCGAGACCCAGTTTGCTGGAGGGCCGGTAACGAGGCGTCTACCAAAGGCTCGACCGGACCCAAGAGCTAGGCCTGCTGCGCCACAGCGACCGATGACCCGAGCGGTCTACTCGTTCGTGGTGCGCGGCGTGCCTCAGGAGGTCGAGGCCAGCGACTTCAAGCGGCACCTGCAAGAGAGCGCGGGTCTTAATATTATATCAGCTAGCCGCATCACTGCTAGGCGAGACAACAAGCCTACTAACCTAATCAGGGTCTTTGTCCGAAATAAGCAGACCGTAGATGCCTGTCTAGCCACAGGAATCGTTACGGATTTCACAACCTACCAGTGCGAGCCAAACAAGACCGCAGCTCCGGCACGAGCACCGCAGTGCCAAAACTGCCAGCGCTTCGGTCACCACGCCCAGAGGTGCAAGGCGGCCAAGCGTTGTCGGATCTGCGCGGCCGAGCACCACTGGCGAGACTGCGATAACCAGAATGCGGTGAAATGTGCTAACTGCAACGAGCAGCACAGAGCTAACTACCGCCACTGCCAGGTGGCGGTCGATTGCCACAACGCGGCCCAAAGGCGTGCGGCTGCCTACGCAGCGGGCGCCCAAGAAGCCGCGGCAGCAACAGACAGGTTGGCCGCTCCATCACCTATTGCGGCAGCAGCGGCAGTAGCAGAATCAGCAGCGGAAGCGGCAGCAGCGGCGCTACTTGCCCCCGCCTCCGCACCGGCACCAGCACCGGCAGCAGCACCGAGTTAGGTCGACGCCGCAGCACGGGCGACAACGGCGACAGGGGGCAACGACTCGTTTTGGCTTACAGGCCCTGGCCTCCCAAGCCGGAAGCGCCCTGTGCGCGAATCGACCGACTCGGAGACGCAGACAACTGTGCCGGATGAATCTACTAACAATGACACGCCGCCAATTGCCAGAGAAGTCTCCCAGCTTCAGGGACTAGTGAGTGGGTTCCTTCCCCTCCTGGTCCAGGCACTTGTTGAGGTGCTGTCGACTCTCTGGCAGAGCCCGGCTGAACGGCCGCCTACTACCGAAAGCTCCCGTCAAACGGTGCAAGACGTAGTAGGCAGGGTTCTGGCCCGGGTCCTCGAAGGCGAATCGAACAGTCACCAAGGCCTTGGTCAGCTGCTTGGCGCCTCCCGGCGACAGGTGGGTGGCCAGACCTAGAATAATATAGGATAAATATGTTCGGTAATAACGGGCACGATAGCTCGAACCCCACTGCCTCAGGGCTTAAGATCGGCCACCTAAACTGCAGGGGGGTAATACCGAAACTAAAAGAACTAAGGCTCTGGGTCTCAGACCAGAAATTGGATGTTGCGCTGTTTTTCTGAGACCATCCTGAAAAATACTTAAGTATGCACTTTCCCGGGCTATGCTGCAGTGCGGTTTGACCTTCCGAATACGAAGCGCGGACTCCTCCTTGTTCACACCCCACGGGTTAAGGTAGCAGACGTCCAGCTCTCGTACGACAACGTCAACCATGAGGTCCTTACCTGCACGGTCACTCCTGTTGACGGCGCATGTCCACCTTTCCAACTATCCCTGGTTTACCGGTCCCGTCGCCGGACAACCTCGACACCGGACTTTTGACGAGGCTGTCCTCGGCAAAATACTCGCTCATCATGGGAGACCTCAATGCTAGACACAGCTTCTTGGGTGCTGAAAGTCGCAACAACAGAGCAGGGCAGCAGCTCCATGATTTACTCTGCGGCGATCCGTCCCACTGCCCCACCGTTCTCAACCAACCAGGCCAGTTCACAAGAATAGCCCACCGGCAAGGCGTTGTGTCCCGGAATGTGCTCGACCTTGGGTTAGCCTCCGGTGACCTCGTCCCATTTGTTCAAGACTTTAAAGTGGGCTCTGACCTGGACAGTGACCATCTCCCAATCATACTCACCCTGGCGAGTAACTCCCCAGATTGGCAAGGGCCGGAGAAGGCTAGGAACTTTGCCAAAGCAAACTGGGAAGAGTTCCAAAACTCCTTGATGGAAAAACTGGTACATGCGTGGCCTCCAGACCAGCAAATTGATGCGGAGGTCGACGTCATCACGAACGCGATCCAGAAAACCATCGAGGACAATGTCCCGGTCAGAAACGGCCGTAGAGCCCTCCCCCAGAGGATCATTGCCATGATCAAGGAGAGGAGGAAGCTCCGGCGTCAGTACCACAGTACCAGGGATGACAATTTTAGCCTGCTCGCGAATAGAAAGGCGAAAGAAATAAAAAGCGCTATTCATTCGTTTGAGCAAGGCCAGTTTACCCAAATGTGCAAGAAAATAGTTGAAAAAAGTCAATGCCAGAATGTCAAGGACTTCTGGCAGGACACAAAAAAATTGATGGGGCGCAAAAAGGGCACCACTATTCCGTCCTTAAACGATGGCGCCACCCTCGCACATACTGACTCAGACAAAGCTGATATGCTAGCGAGAGCACTAGATGTCAAAATGCGCCCGATTCCATCGACTGACGAGGATCTGAAGAAGAGGGTTGAGCAGGCTATGAAGCTCCCCATCTTTAGACCAGTCCCCTCGGGCGCAGATCCATACATGGGCCACCCCCTGGAGGCTCCGTTTTCTGTTACAGACACCCTCTGGGAGCTGGACCACCTAAAAGTTGACAGTGCTCCGGGCCTAGACAAAGTTCCGATCTGCGTCCTTAAATATGGCCTAGAGCCTATAGCAGTCACCCGCATCACTAAACTCTTCAATGATTGCTATCGTACGGGCATCTTCCCATCGCAGTGGAAAAAAAGCGGTGATGACGATGATTCCTAAACCTGACAAACCTCCTGAATCCCCGGGATCCTATCGGCCCATTAGCCTGACCTCCTGTCTCGGCAAGGTGTTCGAGAAGTTATTGGTGAGGAGGCTGATGAAGCATCTTGAGGGCCAGGGTATCCTCGGCGCGGATCAATGTGCGTACCGGAAGGTCCACTCAACTTATGATAATCTTGTCCGCCTCGTCCAAGACGTCCAGGTGGGCAAAGCTAAACTAAAAATGATTCTGCCCATCCTCCTTGACGTACAAGCGGCGTTCGATTCGGTGTGGTATGACTACCTGAGGTTCAGAATGTACGAAGTCAACACGCCGGACGCCCTCGTCAGGATCTGCTCTGACTACCTAGCAGACAGGCTAATGCAGGTGAAGGTAAATGGGGAGCTCAGCCAGCCGTACGAGCTACAGGCAGGCGTCCCCCAAGGTGGTATTCTGAGCCCCTTCCTGTACCTGCTCTTTATCAGCACCCTGCCTCGGCCAAGACAACCAAACCTCAAGCGAAGCCAATTTGCCGATGACATGGCCATTTGGGCCTCGGCGGACTCCTTTGCTGGCCTCAAGACACTCCTGCAACTCTACCTTGACCGCGTGTGGAAGTGGTGTGGGGGGCAGGGGATTAAGATCAACGCCAGCAAGAGTCAGGTTATTGCATTCAATTATAAGCCAACTTAGCGGCTCGACCTTCGCCCTAAGCTGAAACTTGGAGGCACGAGTCTTGAATACCAAGAAGAGGTCCGGTTCCTTGGCATGAACCTGGACTACCGGCTGACCCTTAACTCGCATGTTGAAAGAGTAGTCAGCCACGGCCGGGCGCTTGCCCTGTCCATTAACCGCATTGCCAAGCTGACCCGGCTAAGTAGTAATACCCTTAAAATGCTATATAGGGCATATGTTGAGAGTGCGCTGACTTACGGTGCCCCGGTGCTGAACATCATTGCACCCAGCAATCTCAATAAGCTCCAGAAAATCCAAAACTTAGCTCTTAGGATCTGCTATGGTGCCCCTAGTTACACCCAGGTAGCCTACCTGCATGAGCTGGCAGCCATGCCTATGATGGCAGACAGGATTCGTGCCCTGGGCGTAGGCTGGCTCTCCAAGGTGAAGGCTGCTGGGCACCACGATTTCCACATTGAGCCGGAACTCTCTAGAGCTGCCCGCAACCGCCCCCCAGTGCTGAACCTGCTATGGGACAGCCTGAAGAGGAGGCAAGCTAATAGACAAGCAGCTACAAATGCGGCGGCCCAAAACCCGCCCTAGGTCTACTAGGTTAGCTGCCCCAAAAGCTTAGAGTGCCCCCAAGACAGTGGCTTCCCTCTCTATTACTCTGGACCTAGCCGTCTGTCAGTGCACAAATAAAAGGACTAATATAAAAATAGGCGTTGATGGTAGCGGAGAGTGCTGGATCAGGCGGGTGGGCCTATGACCCAGTAACTATACAGTATAAATAGCTGTGCTTACCCGTTAGTACTGCCGGAAACTCTGTGATCCGCTGTAGACCTCTTCCTGATTCCGCCTCTCTTTACCTTTTTACAATCCAATTATTTTAAACTGCAAATGCTCCTTTTACATCTGGCTTTTGCCTTGTTTTATATTTTACTCTTATTTTTATCCAAACCCAAATATCAATATTGCTTTTATACATAAACTTTAAGTCACAAGTGCCAACCAGGCCAAACCAATATACTTTGCGTAGGGGCTGCTGCCTGCTACTAGTAGTAGTTCCTGCTGCTCAGCTATTATTTTATACTCAAACCAAATATAAATATTTAAATACTGACTCTAAAAACTTCGCGCTGATCCCCTCTTCGGTCCAAAATATCTTTGTGAGGACCCATTTTCCGCAGAGCTCCCCCCTTTTTTATCAGTTGCGAACACTTATTTATTTTATTCCTAAATGTAAATATTTAATTTAAATCGTGTCTTTTAATTCTCGAATAACCAATTCTGAGCAAAAAAAATTTTTTTCTTTATATTTTTAATTTAAATATATCGACAGAGCCCTACCCAGGCTGACCGAGGTGCCTTCAGCACCAATCGTTTAACAAAAACAACTGCCAGTTAGCACTCCTGTAGGGATTGGATCGGTATTTATATTGACAAAATTTGGCTACGACCACTCAGTAACCTTTGTTTTCGTAAAGTTACTAATAGTAGTAAGAATTGGATATAGCTATTCTAATCAACTAATTGACTCTGTCTAAACAGATTTGCACCTGCAATATCACTATATTGCTGAATTTTTTTAGATTTGATTTAGATTTAGATTTTTTTAGATTTACTTTGTGATTAAATATGTATATAATTTTTTACTTTCCATATACCCACCTGTTTTACCCATTTTCTAACTGACCTCTTTACTCCCTATCTAGTATTTATTATACAAAAAATTGTTTGACGTAGTTTTAATTTGTTTATTGAATATTTGTCATTATTTTATACTGAAAATTTGTATTAATTTGTTTTATTTCACAATCGGAACTTCATACTCAGGTATCATGCTAATCGAGAATCATACAAATACACCATTAGCGTAAGAGCCCTGGAATAGGGCTGAGGCGCTCGGAAAATATAAAATGAAAATGAAAAGCATCCGTTTTCCGTCCCTCCCCCTAAGCCTTGCGCGCACTGCCATCGTCCCGGCCGGTCTGACATCTGCTCGAAAACTCTTCAAAACTACTGCCAGTAAGTCAATTGTGAATTCTATCTTCATTTTCTATTTCAATTAACTTTTTTTCTTCCTCTTTTTCTCGGCCTTTAGAATGTCTTGGGGACTATTATCTTTAGTTAGTTCGCTGTCCTTGTCTCATCTGCCCTGAGACTCCCCCTCCCTTTCTTTTTGCTCTCAATTTTATTTACTTTCGGGTCTTAAGCTTTTAGGGCTTCCTTCTTCAGGGTCGGGTCTAGGACGCACTGTCCTGTTAGTTAGCTAGGCTATTATTTATTTATTTGATTTCTTCGCTGTTTTTTTGGCTTCGGCCTGGGGAAACCCCTGCCCAAATTTTTTCTTAATTAAATAATTTTTAAGCGTATTTGCAAATTTTTTTGAAAATTTTCAAAACTATGTTTTGAAGTCGTAAAAATTAGGTATTTATCTATTTTTTGAGAATCTCTTCTAAAATTAATTAATTAATTTTATTTCAGTTTTCTAAAATTTTGGAATTATTATCTTTTAGGAAAACGGGCATGGCCGCCAAGCGTCTTAATGGTTACTTGGTCACCCTGGAAAAATGGCTTGATAATGTTGGAATTAGTATTAATCCTTCCAAAAGTAAGGTTATTTCATTCTTCAAGTATCAAAACGAACGAATCTCAGGTCCGGATAAACCTCTGCTTAAGCTTGGCAATGAAGAGATCAAGTATTTCAACTCCGTTACTTTTCTAGGTGTTACTCTTGACAAATAACTTAAATATGATCTGCACATCTCCAAGGTTGCTGGCAGAACGTTCTCCAAACTTGGGTCCTTAAGAAGAATTGCTCGCAATACCAGAATCTTTCAGCTTGCGCTAAGACTTATCTACAGGTCTTACATAGAAAGTGATATGACGTATAGAGCTCCAGTTCTAGTAAATGCTTCGGACACACTCCTGCAAAAACTTCAGGTTCTCCAAAACCAGGCACTCAGAATTTCTCTAGATGCGCCTGTTTATACTAAAATTAGCTACTTACATGACATCTCCAAAATTCCCAGGTTCAAGGAGAGAATCTGGAACCTGGGCAAGAAATGGTACAAAAAAGCCGTGCTTACGGGGGTCCACGGCTTTGACTTGGACATAAAAGACTGGCTTAGACCAGGTCACAAAGTTCCTGTGACCACCAAACTTAGGAATGCCATCGCAGATTGAAAAATCTCAAATCCATGACCTTGCCGGGAGGGGGCCTCCTGCCTGCATGACTCTCTATTCTTTCTAATGCCTTAAGTTTGTTTGTTGGCTCACCAATTCAGAACACTTTTGCACTGTACATATTTAGATAAGTCATAAAAATATCAAGATGCAGCTCCTTCGACGCCGAGATGCGCGCTATCAAGGACGCCCTCACCTTTGTCGCGGAGAAGATCGCCCCTCGCACAGCCCGCATCCGGCTGTGTAGCGACTCGCTATCGTCGCTCACGGCCCTGCAAGAGGGCCCCCTTAAACAGCGCACCGAGAGCGGCCTCTCCTGCTGGTGGTTCCTCATCAGCCTGGGCACCTGCGATCTCAATGACATAGACCTCGCCTGGGTCCCTGCCCACTGTGGCATACCCGCTAACGAAGCCGCGGACAGAGCCGCGGACGCCGCAGCCCGCTTACCGCAAACCACGGCTGCCATTTCGCTGGGCGCTGCCGTCTATCCATCGACATATAGATGAGACTGGATAGACCAGCCCTCCCCCTTAAAAATGTGCAATTTTTAACTAATGACAACTGGTACATGTACAGTACAGAAAAAATATTAAAAATATCGTCAGTTGAGTACGAGAGATGAGATGAGATGAGAATCAGGTTGATGAAAAGAACGACTGGAGACGACTGAATACATTGACAAGAGAGGAGTGGAACTGAGTGAAGAAAATTTGACAAGAGGCCGGTGAGATTGACTGCCGACACAGACTCCGAAGCAGCGACCGACAACCGAGTGAGAGAATATGCCGCCGGCCCAACTCCGAAGCAGAGACCGACAGCCCAAGTAGAGCTGCGAATATGCCGCCGGCCCAACTCCGAAGACGAGAACGACAGTCGAGAAGAGAGAAATGCCGCCGGCACCGACTCCGAAGACGAGACCGACAGCCCGAGTTGAAATGTGAATATGCTGCCGGCACAGACTCCGAAGACGAGACCGGCAATAAGAGATGAGACGATGAAGAGGCCGGCAGACGAGACGATTGAGAGGCCGGCAACCAGAGACGAGACGATTGAGAGGCCGGCAACCAGAGACGAGACGATTGAGAGGCCGGCAACCAAAGACGAGACGATTGAGAGGCCGGCAACCAGAGACGAGACGATTGAGAGGCCGGCAACCAGAGACGAGACGATTGAGAGGCCGGCAACCAAAGACGAGACGATTGAGAGGCCGGCAACCAGAGACGAGACGATTGAGAGGCCGGCAACCAGAGACGAAAACCGATATATTTATGGAACATTTAACTTTGGGGGGTTGAGCCCAGAATAATAAAGAGAGGGGGTGGAGTGCGCGACTGAGGAAAGAGGCGAGAACGGAGAGCCAATCAGAACGCAGCAGGGGAGAGAGAGATAAGAATAACAAGATTGAGCTAGACAGAGAGAGAAAACAGAGTAAACAGAGACAAGTGAAGGTGAACTAAAGAAATGACTAGGAAAGTCGCGACACTCCCCCCAAAAAATGGAACATTTTTTTTAATATTCGAGTACCATTACCAATTGAAATTAATGAGTTAGAATTAGGTCGAATTAAATTGGAGAACACATTCACAATAAATGGTGTACAGAACGATTTGAAAAACACATAATGAGTAAGAATTTGAATACTAAAACATTAGAGTGAATGCAAAATATTAAGACCGAATTTTAAACTTAGACTTTTATTGAGTAGTTTTTGAACCAATGAGAAGACTGAAAAGACTACATCTACATCTCTCTGTCTAGTCATGTCGCGACTTTCCTAGTCATTTCTTTAGTTCACCTTCACTTGTCTCTGTTTACTCTGTTTTCTCTCTCTCTGTCTAGCTCAATCTTGTTACTCTTATCTCTCTCTCCCTTGCTGCGTTCTGATTGGCTCTCCGTTCTCGCCTCTTTCCTCAGTCGCGCACTCCACCCCCTCTCTTTATTTTTCTGGGCTCAACCCCCCAAAGTTAAATGTTCTATAAATATATCGGTTTGGGCCCTGCGCCCACTTACTGGCTTATCTGATCCTACAATTTAACTCCAATTAAATAGTCTTTAGTTTAGTTTAGTATTTTTTCTACAGCCAAGGCTGCCATTCGCCGAGACCGCCGTGCGCTTGTCGACAGCGTTATGCCCCCGACCTGGCCGACCTTCCACGCTAGAAGCCGGACCGAGCACACGGGGGTCTGCCAACTCTGAACCGGTGCCTCAATGCTCGCCACCGAGGTCCGACATTGTTTCGGCCTGACGGACTCCCCGCTCTGTCAGGACTGCGGGGCACCGGACTCGAGCCTGCACGCGATCTACAACTGCCCGAGGGGGGACGCGCACCGCATTCGCCTGGTCGGCACTGAAGTGGAGCGCCTCCTCACCGACCCGGGCTTGGCCCTCTCGCTTCTCCGGAGCATTCTTCGAGCACATTCTTCGGAGCATAGACGAGCGCTGAAGAAGAAAGAAAAAATGTCTAGGTCAGCCGACGCCGCGGCACGGGCGTCAATGGCGACAGGAGGCGATTTGCCATGGCTGACTGGCCCTAGCCTCCATAGCCGAAAGCGCCCCGTGCGCGAATTGACCGACTCCATGACCCAGACGACTGTGCCGAGTATGCCACCAAACAACAGTACGCCACCGATTGCTAGCGTAAATTCTGAATATCTAGGAATGGTGAGTGGGCTACTTCCTCTCCTGGTTCAAGCACTCGCTGAGGTGCTTACAACCCTCTGGCCGAGCATAGCCGAAGGGCCGCTTACTACTGAAGGCTCTGGTCAAACAGTGCACGACATAGTGAGTAGGGTTCTGTCCCGTGTCCTCGTAGGCGGGTTAGAAAGTCACCAAGGTCTTGGTCAGCTGCTTGGCGCTCCCCGGCGACAGGTAGATGGCCAGACCTAGAATGTAAATGTTTAAATACGTTCGGTAATAACGGGCACGATAGCTCGAACCCCACTGCCTCAGGGCTTAAGATCGCCCACCTAAATTGCAGGGGGATAATACCAAAACTAAAAGAACTCGGGCTCTGGATCTCAGACCAAAAGTTGGATATTGCCTTGTTTTCTGAGACCATCCTGAAAAATACCTAAATATGCACATTCCTGGGCTACGCTGCAGTGCGGTTCGACCTTCCAAATACGAAGCGCGGACTCCTCCTCGTACACACCCCTCATGTGAATGTAGCGGATGTCCAGCTTTCGTACGACAACATCAACCACGAGGTTCTTACCTGCACAGTCACCCCTCTTGACGGCCCTTGCCCTGCATTCAAACTGGCCCTGATCTATCGGTCTCCATCGCCTGACAACCTTGATGTCGGTCTTTAGACTCGGCTGTCCTCGGCCAAGTATTCTCTTATTATGGGTGACCTCAACGCCAGACACACCTTTTTTTTTGGGGGGGGGGCGAAAGTCGCAACAACAGGGCTGGTCAGCAGCTTCATGATTGGCTCTGTAGCGACCCTGTAAATCGTCCCACTGTCCTAAATCAACCAGGTCAATTTACCAGAATAGCCCACCGGCAAGGTACGGTCTCTCGGAATGTGCTGGACCTGGGTCTGGCCTCCAGCGACCTTGTCCCGTTCATCCAGGACTTCAAAGTGGGCGACGACCTGAATAGTGATCACTTTCCAATTATTCTTCCCAATTATTCTTAAAAGTCAGGAGTGAATTCCGGGTGAAATCCGGACGAAAGTTGTTTTTCGGACTTTTGGTCCGCCATATGTCCGGATCAATCCGGTTGCTCTGTGCATGAGAAACCGGGCCCCCTTAGAACAGAACTAAATTCCGGATGACTTCTGGATGTCTGCAAATTAGCATCCGGAAATTCATCCGATACTACGCCCGGTGTCGCAGCCGCCTAGAAGCGGGGTAAACGACGGGCATGTATTCTGGACGAAAGTATGATATATACAGCATATGAGTGCTTCATACTGATGTCATGGACATAATAATATTCTTTTTTATTCTGTTTCCTAATATTTCTCTAAAGTGTAAACTGTGTTTCGTGTTACACTAACATTTATCATAGCTTTACCAGTGTGCATATTGTTTCTAATGTAAATTAAATATACTTCGTTATTCCAGTAACTCGTCTTCGACTTTTATTTGAATTCTGATTCAATATATAACCCCGTATTGTTGATGACATAATTACGAGTATTACGATAAAATAGACACATCCAAGGCCGGCGCTGCAGATTGCTCCAAGGCCGGCGCTGCAGATTGCTCCAAGACCGGCGCTGCAGATTGCTCCAAGGCCGGCGCTGCCGGTGCTGACCAAGAAGCTATATTAGAAGCCAGATGCCACGCCGCAGTGGCGCAAGCTGAATTGGCTATTCAGGTGCAGTTTTGTAATTAATTATTCTTATAATAGATTACATGTACATCTGATGTGTAATTAGTGCTTCTCTCAACCCTTTCATGCCGATGTAGGAATTAAATATGGCAGCGGACCAGCAGCAGGAATTGCTAGCCGCGCAGCACACTATTGCGTCGCTGGAGGCCAGCCTGCAAGCCCACCAATGACGAGCAAGGCGACACCTACTCGCGGCCACCCGTAGCGGTATGCCCATCCGGCCGCTAAGACGGGTGCTACGGGCATTAGAACTGCTGGAGCAACTGATTTCCGCCATCATGGCGATGTACCAGGACACGACCGCTTCGGTGATGACGCCAGATGGACTGTCAGACCAATTCAGCACGTCGTCAGGCGTGCTGCAGGGTGATACTTTGGCGCCTTTTCTGTTTGTGCTGGCACTGGACTGGGTGCTGAGTACCGGCCTGCCTAACCTGGATGACGGCTTCCTTTTGAGAAGACGCACGAGTCGGCGGCACCCGGAAAAGCGGCTCTCCGTTCTCGGCTACGCGGACGACCTCGCGCTACTTTCATCGACGGCTGAAGGTGCCCAGCGGCTGCTTGATGGCCTGACGGCGGCAGTGTCGCGGGTCGGCCTCAAGCTGAACGCGCGGAAGACGGTAGTGTTCACGGTGCCCTCCGACCTGCCGGTCGAGATCAATTACCGAGACGCTGCCGGGAATGCGTTTATGCTTACCCGCTGCGAGCGCTTTGTGTACCTCGGCGGCTCCGTGCCGTACGTTGCCGACGACCTGGTGAGACGACGAGGACTGGCCTAAGCCGCATTTCGATCTGTGCGCTCCGTGCTCCAATCTGAGGCCCTGGACGAGGGGCTCAAGGCTCGGCTGTTTCAGGCAGTAGTCGAGACTGTCCTGTTGTACAACGCCGAGACTTGGACCCTAACGGGCGCCTTAGAGGCAGCTGGACGCTGCGCATGCGGCAATGCTGCGTGTGACCTTCGGAGTGCGCAGCGGCCCAGGCAGCGAGACCAGCGCCGCGCTCTACACTAGGGCGCGCCTGACGCAGCCTTCTGACCTGCTGCGCGGGCGGCGACTTCGACTGGCTGGCCACTGGAGGCCCGTTGTCCTGAGCCGCTACACGACGTGCTGCTGCTCAAGCTGCAAAGACCGCGGAGGCGAGGCCAAGGGCGAAGGTGCGATACCCTGACCGACTTCTGACTGACGCTGGCGCCCCGGACCAAGCAGGGGGATGCGACTTCCTGAGGGCAATGGCCCAGAGACGCGCTTTCTGTCTGCTCCCCCCTTTCTGGCTACTGCGTGGCCGGCGGGAGCAGTACCTTGTTGTTGTTGTTGTTGTAGTTACATGCCCAAGGATGATTACTGAACTTGACCTTGAAGACGATAACTTCGTTCCCACTTATTCGTTTATTACCCAGTTAGGCCCGGTAATATAGACTAAGAAAAGAATTAATTTGATGCGAAAGAAATTTATTTTGGCCGGGGCCAATAAAGTGAGTTTCCAACCCCTCCAGATTTTCCATCGGGGAGTAGAGTCGGCTGAGCCGGATTCGCCGGTGTTTCCGAGATCCATTAACATTTGAAACCACGACGAGTACCTATTTGGTGCTCCTCTTCGTAATGTCGCGGAAAGTGACGCAGGGGATGGGAACATTAATTTTGATTTGTACTTGTAGTTTATGATTACTGGCTAGCGCCAAAAAGTGAGCCTCCAACACCCCTTCAGATTTCCCATCAGGATAAAATAAACTGAAGCCCCCAAAGCCATATTTCGAAGACGTCTTTCAGCTGTACTATATTTGCTTTTATAAATGGACCCGACCCATACATGTATAGATCGCTAGTCGTTGAAAAACATAGTGTAATACCCCATACGTTTAGATTTACCCTTCTAGTAAATGTCGTAGTGGTCGAACATTGTTAGCACATTTATCTCTGGTTAAATACCAGTTTGCACATTTTGCACATTTGCACAATACCAGTTTACAGTCATACACAACCTGTATTTGATTTCCAGCAGGCGCAGAGTCACAGTGCATAAAATCCTAACTAATGGATGGCGTAAAAATTAATCCAGAGCTTCGGCGACGCTTGTATATGCGGCGGTATATGCAACAGCGTCGCAGGCAAACGCCACGAGAGCGCTCTCGGTCACCTGTAGTACAGGTAACAAACTCCGAGGATTACCCACGTCCTACTGTGAATGAGAGCAACGCTGCCCGGAGCCGTCAGAGCGACAGCTCAGAGGAGAGCGATGCGGACGAATACGAAGGACGGCAGTGCGGCTCAGATTAGAGCAGTCACAGTGACAGCTCGGAGAAGTGACGCAGGCGACGACGAACAATCGGAATCCTTAGGTAAAACAGGCGCATTCATTGCTTATCCATTTCTATGATCAGACGGCCAGCCGTGTGTCTTGCATACATTACCCCTCTGCCGAACCGAACACTGCCAGGCTGCAAGTACCCATCCTACTTTCCTTCCTAGGTGGCAGCGGCTCTGACCGGGAAGCTGAAGAACAGCCTTTTGCAGCCAAACTGATGTACGAATGGCATCTCGCGTTGCCCGGGACACTAGGCGAAGCAATGTGTGAGATTAACTCGTGCTGCCAAGAATTAAGGCTGTCGCGTGAAGGTGTGACGCGCATGTTAACCATCCTTCACCGACTAGTGCCGAGCAACAGGCTTCCAAAAACGGGCCAACTCTGCGAACATCCGATTTCTTTCTGGAAACTGCTCCCGGTTTCTTTTCCGCTTTGGCCGTGTGTTGTGGAAATCCGGTTTTCGTCCGGAAAAAGCTCTGCATGCTCGTCCGGTACCATGCGGATTGACACCCGGATAAAATTTCAGACCAACCCCGGACACACATCCGAAAGAATGGAATGGGTCAGATTTTTATGCTTTGGTCCGTTTTATAAACTTTTTGTCCGGCTTTTTCCCGGTTTTTTATTGGGAAAAATGCACTACGCACCGGACAAAACTCCGGAACTCTCTTCGACCAATTTCAGGATGAAAAAGCCAGGCGGGTAATTGAGAAGACTCGCCTAAACCGACATTACAAGAATGACTAGGGTTAACCCACGACTGTAGGAACCTTTTAGGTTACTATGAGTTGCTCAGAATTGAGGATGGTTTACCCAAGGTAGACATCTGTGGGGCAGACTGATCCAAAAGTAGTGTTGCCCAAGTCTCTGGATAGTGAAGTCTTTCACCAATTCCATGATTCACCGTTAGCGGGACACCTAGGTCTAGATAAAACTTATCAGAGAATTAAGACTCGATTTTGGAGGCCAGGATTAGCAATAGCAGTTGAACGCTATCTAGCCAAATGTAAATCATGCTAAGAAAGCAAAACTAGACGAAGAATCAAGGCACCAATTTAGATCTATCCTGTAGTCGAACCGTTTGGTAGATAACGTAGATAACACAGATCTGATAGGACCTATTGGCCAAACTAGCAAAGCAGGTAACAAATATGTACTTTCAGTCATAGACAGCACTAGCAAGTTTCCATTTGCATTCGCAATTAGGAATCAGAAGGCTAAAACAGTTATCAAAATTCTACAAGAACGAGTTTTCGCTGATTTTGGGATTCCACAATGGGTTCACACAGACCAGGGAACACAGTTCACTGGTAGGGCCTTAAAGAAATTTTTAGACCTTTATGGCATTAGACACACTCGAACAACTGGTTATCATCCGCAGAGCAATGGCTTAGTAGAAAACCTTAATAAGCAGATTAAATCAACTCTCACCTGTTTACTGGAGAAGGAGCATTCCGACTGGGACGTTCTGTTGGCAGGTTGCATGACAGCTCTGAGAATCAGCACGCACACTGCCACAGGATTTAGACCGCACTATTTAGTCTTTGGACGAGGCCAGAATGCCCTGTGACAATGAGCTGAACGAGCGAAAACAGTTCCAGGATTTGCGATCTTATGTCCAGGAACATCAGCAGAATCTGCAGGAAGGCCATGAACTACGAGAAAGAGATTAAAGTTAGTGCAGCAAAACCGTGAGCAGGAGTACTCCAACAAGCCTAAGCCGAAAACATTGCATGTAGGAAGCTTAGTATTTACTAATAATCCATTAATTGCTAACACAGAGGCTAACAAATTTCACAGAAAGCAAAGGGCAGTTTACGAAATTGTAGAACAACTATCAGAAGTAGGCTTTAAGATCAGACCAGTTACCAAAAATAAGAAGGCTAGGAAGGAAGAATTTATTATGCATAGGGAAAATTTAATGAAGGTACTGTAGTGACTGGCTGCTAACTGGCTATTCAGCAGCATTCACTAGCTTCCCTTAAGAGTGCTGTGATCCGCTGCACAGTATCTCAGTCCACCTGAGCTAGTGAGAGAGATACTCTGTGCTGGGCCTATGTGTTTACTGCCCAATGACTCATCGCCTGAGCGGGCGCGGGCAGCCACACTCAATGTCTTCCCACTCGCGCTGAGGAGGCGTAGCAGGATGACTCATCACCTGCGCGGAGTGTAAGGGCTGCCTAGAGGGAGTAAACAGGATGACTCATCCGCCCACGATTCTATTTTTAGCACAGACTAAGCACGTGACTGTGCACGCACTCTGTGCGTGGCCACTGACCTTGAGTCACGCCACTGCTGCGTGACAGGGTTGCCTTATTTGGAAGTTGGCCTTGGATCACGCGTCGCCCGCATGATTCCAATGCCCAAATAAGGAAGTTTCACGCGCTCACCGCATGAAACTCACGTGACTTTTGGGGGTCCGCTCGGCTATAAATACGGAGTATCTGAGAGCCGTTTTTCTCCAGATCGTGAGCCGCGTTCGGGAGCTTCCTAGACAGGAGCTGCCACTGCCTCCGAGCTCTCCTCTCTCATTTCAGGTTTTACAGGTTTTCAGGTTCGAGCAGCATTTACTAAGACGATCGACTGTCGAGACATTTTCAGATTTGCCTTTGCTCCGAGCGACTTTGTTAATTTTCTTTCAGGTGACGGATAGACAACTCTGCCGACGCGTCGAGTCCGCACACCAAGGTGGCAGCAACCCTACCAAGTAACGGCAACGTTTTAGGTTCATTTTCAGGCAAATCGATAGGTAGTACTGCGGTGCTATCTAGCTACTTCAGGAGCAGCGGGTTCTATTTTCAGGAACATCTTCGAGAACCCGAGAAGGAGAAGTACTTCAGTACCACAAGCAGAATATCAGAAAGAAGAAGTTAGTGCCAAGCCAAAAAAAGAAGAAGCAGTGCAGTAGGGAACAGTTAGCTAAAGATTCCTTTTCTACATGCAGCATTCATTCAGTAGAGATTATCGGTGAATGAAATGGACGATGGCGACCCTGTAGATATACAGGCCAGGCGACCTTCGGGACCTTCAACGAAGTGCCACCACGCGGCCCCGACGTCAGTTAAATCTGTAGTTTTCCAATTTAACATGGTGCAAAAGCACCGTATAATATGCAGAAATGCCTGGTTTGGTGCCTTGATAGAAAAATCACGATGTTGGTGGTGCCAGCTCATCGGGGCAGCGTGGTGGCACTTCGTTGAAGGTCCCGAAGGTCGCCTGTATGTCTATAGGTCAGCCTAGAGGGTCACCATTGTTCATTTCATTCACCGATTATCTCTACTGAATGAATGCTGCATGCAGAAGAGGAATCTTTCGTTTCAGTTTTGGGAACGCAGCCGTCTCTGATATGCCGATCGGGTGCTTTTGTTGAAGGTCCCGACGGTCGCCGCTGATGCTCCAGACGGTGATGAAGGGGACCCTGGTGCCTTGGATGCTGAGAACAAAGGCCTCTACGACAGATGGAACCAGATTAATGAGCCAATATGGATTTACCATCAAGGTTTATACAGTGTAGTGTTGGTTGCCCTTGCCACCAGTGTCTTCGACAAGAATTGCTGAATATCTCGACGATGCTGACGTCGGATGACTTTGAAAGTTAGTTGCTCGGAAAGGGCGGACAATTTTGATCT
Source organism: Macrostomum lignano (assembly GCA_002269645.1). NCBI lineage: Eukaryota > Metazoa > Platyhelminthes > Macrostomidae > Macrostomum > Macrostomum lignano. The sequence goes on along the minus strand of NIVC01000832.1, from coordinate 79,615 downwards.
AGATGGTGGACTTTTACCAGCTCTCAGAGCAATAATCTCATAGCAGCTTTGTAATAATCTCGTAGAAGCTTTGCAATAATCTCATAGCAGCTGTGCAATAATCTTATAACAAAAAGTCAACACTGTTTGCGAGACCTGCCTGTACTTCAGTCTTTCATTAGGTTTCTAAATGCTGTTGGAAACCCGTGTCCAAAACAGTCGAAATGTTGAGGTTGGAGCATTTTAGAATTGACACAGCAATCTTACCTGTTTTTCTAGCCGCACTTTTCCCACGACTTATACTGCTAATTCAACTTACAGTTTTTCTTTCTTCTTACACTTAATCACTAACATCCGTGTGTCCGTCAATGCCTAATGAAGATTATTAGGTTAGATTAGATTAGATTAGGTTAGATTATTAGATTAGGTGGTTATTGTAAAACTGCTATGAGATTATTGTAAAACTGCTATGAGATTATTGTAAAACTGCTATGAGATTATTGTAAAACTGCTATGAGATTATTGTAAGTCTGCTATGAAATTATTGTAAAACTGCTATGAAATTATTGTAAAACTGCTATGAAATTATTGTAAAACTGCTATGAAATTATTGTAAAACTGCTATGAAATTATTGTAAAACTTCTATGAGATGATTAAACAGCTGCTGTGAGATTATTGAAGAGCTGCTGTGAAATTGTTGCAAAACTGCTGAGATTATTGTACAACTGCTGAGATTATTGTACAACTGCTATAAGATTATTGTAAAACTGCTATGAGATTATTGTAAAACTGCTAGGACAATGATTGTAAAGCTACCATGAGATTATTGCTATGTGATTATTGAGGAGCTACTATGAAATTATTTGCGAGCTACTATGAGATTATTTGAGAGCTACTATGAGATTTTCGAAGAGCTGCTATGAGAACATTGCTTTGAGATTATTGAAAAACTGCTATGAGATAACTGCTACGAGATTATTACAAAGCTGTTATGAGATTATTGCTTTGAGATTATTGCAAAGCTTCTATGAGATTATTGCTATGAGATTATTTAAGAGCTACTATGAGATTTTCGAAGAGCTGCTATGAGATCATTGCTATGAGATTACTGCAAAACTGCTATGAGATTATTGCTATGAGATTATTAAGAAGTTACTGAGATTATTGATCGCTATTATGAGATTTTCGAAGAGCCGCTATGATATCATTGCTATGAGATTATTGCAAAACTGCTACGAGATTATTGCTATGAGATTATTGCGAAGCTGCTATCAGATTATTGCTTTGAGATTATTGCAAAGCTGCTATAAGATTATTGCTATGAGATTATTGAGAAGCTACTTTGAGATTATTTGATCGCTACTATGAAATTTTCAAAGAGCCGCTATGAGATCATTGCTATGAGATTACTGCAAAACTGCTGTGAAACTATTGCTACGAGATTTTTGTTTGTTATCTTTCTTTAAACGTCTAAATTTTTCTTGTCTTGCCTGTTTAGCATTTTTAATTACTTTTACCAATAATTTAACTCTAATAGTCGATTCCTTCTCCTTTCCAGTTCCACAATTCTGTTGTAGTGCAGTGTTTAATTTTTTTCTAATCCTTTCAGCCAATGACATTGTTTGTATTGAACACTGTATTTAAGAACAAATTTTCCATGCAGGTTGTTTATGGCCCACTTTTTGTGCCTACCTTTACCTGGCATTTAATAGCTTTATTAACGTTGTTAGTGACTTTGCCTTGTTAACTATGCAGTAAGCAATAACTAAAATAATTTTTTAAACATTAATTAAAGGATGCAAACGTACACTTATTGCCAATTTTTTTCATATGACAGTTGTATAAAAGTGCAAAACTTTACAAGAAGGGTTGGTTTTAGTATTAGTGTAACAACTGTTAGTAGATAATAGAGGACAGACAAAAATTGTAGTTTGCTACAACTAATTAATGTCGGAAAGCATTAAGGTTACTTAAACTTCAGAATCAATTTGCAGTGACTTGATAAGCGGAATGCTTAAATTTTACTACTTTAGAATGTTAGACATCTGACAACGATATTGCTTACTGCTGCGTCAGGGAAGGGCCTCCCTCTCGGTAAACAAAAAACCCTGAAGAACAGTAGTCAAGGCAAACAAGAAGCAGACATTGTTGTTTTGTATACGAAGTCAATTTATGCAAATAACATAAAACACTTGGAGCATGTTGATGTTAACCTCAATTAAAGTAGAGTAAAGTATGACTTAACTACTTTAACTAAAGCAGCAGTATACTCAAGCTGATTGTCTGCTTCTGAGTCACGACGAGAAGGAATTGAGTAATATATTTGTGGAAGCTATCAATGTCAAAAGGCCTAGCTTCCGTAGCAAATAAATTATAGCATTGTCACAATTTGTTTTCCTTCAACTCTTGCTTTTGCTAAGCACTTTCTTTTTGTTGCCAATGCCTTTTTAGTCGGTTCCCTGCTTCTTTTAGACATTTTAGAAGACCTAGGCCGCTATGATTATGAGAACGGTGGATTTTCATCATTTACAGGTCAATGGAATTAACTTTACCTGTTAGCTACTTAAGTCATGGAATTATAGAGATTGAAGAATGTCCATTTTCATAATAAAGCGACACCTATTTTCCTGAAATAATGTTCATTCACATAATTATGCACTACATTGAATAATGTTTCCCAGACACCCCTCGCAGATGCTTAAAAATATATTTGACAGTGCTAATGGTCCTACGGCTAACTACGGCTAATGATCCCACAGGTGCCAAAAGTTGTAACAATCGTATTTGTCTTTTACTAAAATATCCAAGTAATCAAGTTGCACGAGGGCTAATCTTCTATGGTTTGCAATCCCACAATGTCAAAAAGTTATTACAGGGTAAACTTGTTATAATTTAGACTCTTATAGAAATTATTCGGTTGGAGTTGTCATAAACTACTAAGATTACAATGTTGTGGAGTTGGGTTATGGGCTTTCACGTAAGTAAGGATCGCCATGGTAGCGCACAGTGCCCGAGCGGCAATACACTGTTTAGCTAAGGGGGTGACTAAGTTCGAAAGCGGCGAACTCCAATGGATCGAGGTTGCCCGCTGAAATTCAATTTTCTCTTACGGATTTACTTTTGTCAGATACGACTTCTTATTGGCTGTTCAATTCGAACAATTCTATTGGGATATTCCTCCCTTGTAAATTGGCTCCCTACGCCCCTACTCTGCTATTCCGCTATTGGCTCTTAGACTCTTCGTCTTGTGCTCTTGGTATTTTCTACCTGTCCAATGAGCATTCACTCTTAACTTCAGCAAATAAGGAAGGCTTTAACAACTAGCTTATTCAGTTTGTCAGGCAAATCACCTTTAAGCCAAGAAAATGGTTGCCTCTCTGTGAACGAATTTCGCTTTTATTTATACCAAAATGAGGTGGGGATGAGATACATTTTAACTAAAGTTCATAAAAAGCTTGGTTTCCTAGGAGAGGGTGGAAATTCAAATTTGGCCTTTCTCATATGTTAATATAAAAAGTTTACAAATTGACTTCTCTAAATACTAAAACTCTAGCGTTGTTTGTGTGTATGTTTTAAGTGAACTTGCTATACTAAAAATTAAAAAAGCATGTTTGCTTGTTTGGGTTGGTTTTAGAGTGAAGTGGCGGAATGCATGCATTGGCTCGGTAGAGCGGGTGTGAGGCATGAATCCCACCAATGATCGTATGTTCATGTCCCTTTTGGGACGAGTTTGTCCCCATTGGCTCCGCATTTAAGAAGCGAAAAGCAAAACTTCTGGTTTGATATACATCCCATTACCTCTTAACAAAGTCCCGGTCTAAATTTAGCTCTACACTTCGCTTCCACATCTTAATCATGAGCTTTTTCAGCTGTCATATTATTTTTCAAGACGACGATGACGTTATTAAAGTGCCTTTCCTTCTGTTTTTTTCTTGAAAGAACAGCATTATACACGCGACGATTGGCTAAATCTTCCAAGATATTACGAAAGACCCATCGAGTGTAAAGTTTTATACAACCACGAACTGTACAGCGCCACAGCTCTGCAAATTATTTTTACTAAGGTGGATATGTCTGATTGTGTTAGGCAACTGCGAGATTTGGTCCCTCACAATATTAAAAAATTCCGTATCCGCTGTCTGCTGTCATTCCGGTGAACGCTGCTACGCGGAACCGCTTTCCGAACTTTTCGAACGAACGTAAGTAGTTGATATTTGTATGCCATATACATATATATACATATACATACATACATACATATACATACATATATATATATATGGCATACAAATATCAACTACTTACGTTCGTTCGAAAAGTTCGGAAAGCGGTTCCGCGTAGCAGCGTTCACCGGAATGACAGCAGACAGCGGATACGGAATTTTTTAATATTGTGAGGGACCAAATCTATATATATATATATATATATATATATATATATATTACTATAATACATTGAGATATTGAATATGATTTTAGGTCAGATGCAGATTTTAGTCGAAAAAGGAATTGTCATTTTCCTTATGTGCCTAGCACTCATGTTAGGTTATCGTAAAATAATCTGTACTAGTATAATGCTACAACTAAAATCAAATGATGCAATTTTCGCATTTCAATCCGATATTTGTTTTTGATTTGTGATATACGAAAAAGCAATTGCATTAGAAATTTAGAATATATATCATATGGTGATTTAAGCATCGACTCATATTTCTCGAAAGAAAAATGATTTTTTAGAGCTAAACTTAAATCATGATAATTATCCAGCGGCCAGTAGCTGGCCAAACTGGCATATATATGAACCGCAAAAATATTACGCATGTCTGCAAAAATGATAAAACTGATACTTCAAATTACACACATTAGTTCTACACTGCTACTAATAAGTAGCAATAAATGGACAACCAGCTTAAAATATCGTAAAAGGACATCGGCCTGTGAGATTGCGGCCAGTGAAAGCGAAGCAGAGGCAGTCACAAGGCAGAAGCAAAGGCAGATGAGGCAGAAGCAGGCCAAGGCTGAGGAGGAGAACGGTAACGAAGCCCCACCACTCGTACCGCCATCATCTGCATCCGTGTTATCAACGCCTATTGCAACGCTTTCTCGCTGGACAGTCTGTAATGCACCGACAACAGTTGCAAAGCATCCGACCTGCGAAACAGGACAGTGCACGCCTGTTAGTCCACGAGCGGCGACAGGTACCAGAGCGAGTGACACAGGACCCTCAAATGAATTGACTTTTTTAATTTTACAAATTCTGTAGAAATGATGTTGACAACCTAAAAGAAACTCATACGCTACACTTAGGGCCGCAGAATTTTGTTTTACTGAGACTTATCTGCATAGATAAAGAAAGATAGATAAGATAGATAGATAAGATAGAGAAACAGACTGCATAAATTTAGTACTTGAGGATAGTTAGAAAATTTTAAATATATAAAATGTTACATATACTGCTCACAATAGTTGAGCGAGTCTAGCTTTGATGCCGTTTGATGATTTTCTACCAAAAAGAGTTATATTGAACTAAAGTAATTTTTTAGTAAATTAAGTAAATCATTTGATAAGGATAAATAATTTTGGGGGATCATAAAGATTATAATACTTTAATAACTTATATTCATGCTCAAAAATAAGTTGACAATTAATTAACTTGAAATCCACATTATGCTTTATGATACAAAAAGGCATACTCGTATAAAACTGTAATTGAAAAAAATAAGCAAAAATGCTACTACTACTGGCAGCAGCACATATGATACAGAGAGAAGCATATGTGCCACATATCTGGGCTGAAATTCCGTCCTAATTATATATTATCGAACCTTTTCAGAGCATGCCGTGTAAACCTTCTAGAAAGCAGGTGAAGCAGAAACAGCAGCAGTGCTGTTTGAAAGACAGCGCCCTATCGAAGCTAACGTAGCTGTTTACCATTTTCAGATGCCGGAAAAGGGCCGACACGGTGAACTTTCTCGCTCCGATGCCACCCGGTTATGAAAGCACAGGAAGTTGGTTGGGCACTATGAAGATGCTATCTTCAGTCATCAGTGGGCCATAAGCAAGTTGCGTCCCAACTGCGCAGGGAGCAGCGCCATTTAGCTAAGGCGGAGCGTCAACACAAAAATGCTGAAATAGCAAGGCAGGTAATAAGGGATGCGATTGCAAAAGTACGGCGTTTTTCATCTGTCGGATGGAATTGGCACAATGCACAGTGCATTGTGGCAAGCACACCAGTTGGAGCACAGCGCAAGGCAGTGCTGGGGTTTTTGGTGCCACAGCTAAGATTCTGAAAAAGCAAGCAGTGAAGCGAGTCAGGGAGACAAAAGCACATTGTCGACTTCTTCTACGAAGATGAAAATTCACGTGTCAGCGAAGCAAAGCACGAGACAATCACGGGCGTCGGTCGCGTGACAGGCGAAAGGGAGAAGCGGCAGAAGCGATACTTGTGTGCCATCCTGAAGTCGTTGCATAGTAAGTGCCTAGCCGTTTTCTGAGCGTCCCTAGATCAGCCTGTCTACATTTAGACGGTGGAAGCCGTTCGAGGTATATTGAATGGATTACCTTATATTGCTATGCATTGTGCTTGCTTGTGCATTTAAAAATGCCATTTTACACCCTCCCCTGCATGGCACAGCCCTAAGCCAATCGATTTTAACATGCAGTACTTCTTCGCTGCTACGAACGGTTTACCTGCCTGTCTCATGCGTGCCTGTGATAGATGCATGATGAAGTCGCCAATTGTCAATCAGGCAGCGGCTGCGAATCCTCGTGTTGACGTAAGAAACTTGGAGACAGCGCACGGACGGTCGCAGCAGTGTAGAGTGGTCAAGTTGATAGCAGAGTGCCAGGAAGCAGTCAGTCTGCTTCACTGCCAGCTGCGGGCTTTTGCCTCCCGAGTCTGGGAGCTCTAGTCTCCGAGTAAAGCCGCAACAGCCGACGCGGACCCGACTCGCTCAGCCAAAAGAAGACGCCAAATGAATTTGACAGATCACATACCGAGACTAGTTACTCGCAAAGAGCTCCAGACCCATTAGTGCTGACTCCGCCATCGCCATGGTGATCAATCTACTCGAAAACGGACAACCGATACCCCGCCTAATCGACGACTGAATATGAGAAGAAATCTCTTAGCGTTCTACGACCAACTCTAAGTTCGAGACAATGGGAGATTATACATACGGTACTAGAGGTAAACAAGAGGTGGAGGTGGCGTAGCCACGAGTGATCTTTGCTTATTGTTTAACGATAGTACCGTATGTATAGACGTTTAGCATACTCGACTAGAAGCATTGTTTAACGCTGAAGCGTTGTTTAACGCCGATTGTTTAACGATGTCTCAGCGAATCAGAAACGTCTTCTGATTCAGACTGAGCAGGTTTTGGTCATAGACATCGACAACGACATCGAGACGGCCATAGGAAGCGCTATGGAGCGATTCCAACTGTACCATAGACTATCGAGTGAATATAGAGTAGAGAAATGCAGGGGACTGTGGCTTGATATAAGCTTGCTTGCTTTAACATCAATCACTAAAATGCATCTAATAAATTGGAAAAATCTGCCTAACGATTCTCTTAACGGAGTGTCTTCAAGCGAAATTGATTTCCTTTCTCTGCTGAGTGCAACCGACCACGCTGGCGACGCTGACCTAGCGGAGTTCATCCGTTTCTTAGAAGATCCTACGATGGATGACCATTCGGTTCTGGATACACCCCTACCGGATATATCAGATGACGCTCCTCTGACGGTTGGCGACCTGGATCGCATTGAAATCGATTCGCTTCATAAAACTACGCAAGAACTGATGTTCCAACATGGTAAAGCAATTGTGGATTTTTTAAGTAGACAAACAGAACTGTCTCTCCTGGCAATGTCCGAGGCTATGCTAAGCGAGTTTCTGCGCTACTATTACTTCTCTTTGAAGAAAGTTGATGGAATTTACTCGCCTGCGTCCTTGGTGTGCATTCGTGCCGGCATTCAGCGATATTTCGCCCTAATTCTCAAGCGCCCAGTCAACATAATTTCCGGAGGTGAATTTGCAGCCGCTAACCGAATGCTACGCGCCAAAGTCCGAGAGTTCATTGGATCCGGTTCAGTCAGAAAACAATATCCCCCAATCGAGGATAGTGACCTAGATCGACTGCGGAAATACTTTGACAGAAGCACACCAGAGCGTCTTCAGGATGAAGTGATTTTTGTGTTACTCTATAAGTTGGGTGAACGCGGCCAAGAGCACCTGAAGTTTCTCAACAAGAAGGGTACTTTGGTAGGAGTTGACGCTGATGGCGAAGCATATCTTGGCCTGCCGGATCTGCCAACGAAGAAAAAAATAAAAGGGGTATCAAGAGCAACAGTTAAAAATATAACCTTTGATGATTATAAAAATGTATTATTAGATTACCTTAATACAATTGAAAATTATCATGCTCCTCAATATCGATTAAACTCAGATAATCATCAGATGTATGTTATTGAGACTGATAAAAAACATTAAATCCGTTTGATGATAAAAGGTATTTAGATGATAAAATTAAAACATATCCATATGGTTTAAAAGAAGAAATTAAAAACATGCAAAAAGATAAAAAACAAAAAGAGGATATAATAAATAAATATAAAGAATACATTGAGTCAATAAATAAATATTATTATGATTGTGATTGTGAATACGAATGTGAGTGTGAATATAATACATTTCTAGAATATGAAAAAGATATTGATAAGTATTATGCAACATTTCCAAAAGAACGTCTAACAAGACGATCGATTTCATTTTTAATAACAGTTTCAGCATAAGCAATTGCACTTTTGATCGCCCCGTAGGGTCGCGTGCTTTGCACGATAAAACGCTTTTTTTTCTAAGTCATATCGGATAGGAAACATATCGTCTCCATAATCACTATATTTCTGATTTATAATTATATTTAATTTTTTATAATATAATTCATTTCACGTTCTTTTGTAACTAGAATCTTTAGTGTCTCCATTTTCTTATAGAAAATTTAGTCTGAGTTTTCTTCATTCCATAAAGTAGCTAATTTTACAGGTCTGTTACTACTTTATTTTTTGAATTTTTTTTGTTTAAATTGCAACCCACCATCGCCCCCTAGTGTCGCGTGCTTTGCACGATCCAGACTATATTTAATACCAAAAGTTTTCGGCTTATTAATAACTAAAACAGGAAAATTTTTAACATCATCTCCGCTTAGACAAAGCATTACACTCCCATCCAATTGTAAAAATATTGATTAAATTCCAATAAATTTAACTTGTCGCAAACATATAATATCATATTCTTTATTCTCCAAAATATTGGGTGTGAGAAAATTAATTTTATTAGAATCGGTTTTGAACCAGGTTTCCATTTTTAGTTTAAAAAATAACAAAAAATGAAAGAAATTTACGAATATAAAAAATGTAATGTGACTATGCAAATAGGTCAAACAGCAAATGGAGATATATAACACATGTGTTATTCATGCGCTAAGATATATCAATTTGAAAAGACAAAAAAAATTGAAAACTCATATTATTATTTTAAAAACACAATTTTAAATAATCCTACAAGGGATATTTCTCATCCAACTTTAGTCCCCGGAAATAATGTTTATTTATATAATAACTTTTTTCATTTAAATAAAGTAAGGGATTAAGTTCGAAAGACGCTGAAAGGGTTTTAATTTTAGTTGGATATTATTTCAATTTTCTTATGCGAGAGAACACAAAGTTTATAAGGATTGGCAACATACCTAACGAAATGTTATTGAAAAAGTCATTGGAATTTTTATGTATTGATAAAAAATTTAAACCTAGAATTACAAGAGAGTTACCACTTTGGGAAGTATATATAACCAATGCATTAAATCGTATTCGATACGCGTGCTTCGCACGATAAGCTACACAACATGAAGTTCCAAAGTTTCTAACGGCGGAGCTTTGGGGGTCTCGAGTCTCAACTCTTTCAATTCCATATCGGTAAAAGTTTCAACATCCAAAATTCTATTTTGATCTTTTAAATATTTTTCATATAATTAAACCACCGTTGATAATTCGTGTATTGTTATCTCTCCATCATCTAGAATTTTTGCACATATAAATATAACTGATTTATACTAAGAGATTTAAAAGAACTCCTCATAAGATTTATAAGGAGTTCTACTAAAAGCCATTTTATATATAAATATTTTTATTATATTGCTACGGGTGGCTCTTCCAAATAAGCGCTTGCAGCAAAACTATATCCAGCTGATGTGCTACCACAAACTGCTGCGCCGCGAATAAAATGTGCAGCATCCGATCCTCCGGTTCGAGCGCCAAAACCCATGAGAGTTCCCGTTTTATCTAACTCTCTCCAAGTTCCACTATCATATGTGAAGAAATTTTGCCCAATTATTGTGTATGCTTTAGTTGAAACATTGTATGAACTTAATTGATACCAAACCCTTTGATTAAGAATATTGATTTCAAACAGATGCCAATCACCATTATCAATGTTGGCGTAGGTTACTGTTTGATCCGAATCGTTATGAACATCCTTACGGACTGTGGCTCCGTCTGATTTTTTATTACTCCAAACAACTCCAAATCGGTCATGCCACTCACTCGCAAATACTATCAAACCGGCGTCGGTTGTTAATCCAGTTCCGTTTTCACTTGTTGGACGTTGATGACAGTATGCATAAAACCAAACCGCATCTGCGCCATCTCCTGTAGTATTAGCAACTCGGAAAAAGAAAGAAGCTGCAATATTTTTAAAATGTGTGAAATTGAATTGTAATGCCCCACTTACTCCAGATGTTTCGCGAGTGATTCTAGCGCCGTTTTGATAATCAACATATGAAGCATCTCCAATAAAACTTCCTGTTAGAAAAATATCGCCAGCGGTGGTTGGGTTTGGTATCCAGTCCAATTGCAAATTACGGGCTCGTACAAAGCGGCATTAATCGCAGGTATTCCATCCAATTTTATTTTATCGTTAAAAGACATTCGGCCATCCGCCGTTTGGGTTACAACTATATCAACATAACCTTTAGTAACAACAGGACTGTTATCGTTTATAGTCGAGATATTAGTAATTATGTTACCACCCATATCAATTGATTGATTAACTACTCCCAAATTTAAATCAAGAATTGTAAAAGTCTGTCGATAAATCTGGAAAGTTGACAAGCCGGGGTTGGTAGAACCCGATGTTGATGTAAGACAGAACAATCTGAAATATGAATATGTTTTATCAAAATTTTGTGTGACATTAATTGTTGTAGTTGAGTTATTTATTGCTACAGAACTATCCGCGGGTATTAAAACATCCCAACTTGTATTGTCATTACTCCCTTCAAATCGCCATGACTCGGGGTTCTCGGTCGAGGGTGATGGTCTACCACGCAAATCAATTTTATAACACATTATCGCAGAAGGACATTGAACCTTAATCCAGTAATCTGTTTGAGTATTATTAGTTGCCCAATCTGTTGCGTCATCCCCATCAAAAGCTTTCCAACTTGCAAAATCGGTTGTATTAAAAGCGGTGCTTGCGGTGATCGCAAAACCACTTCCACTCCGATCTGACATCGTTGGTATGTGACCCGTTTCAACAGTTTGGAATCGATCCTGTTTTGGCGCTCCACCTACAACTAAATTATCGACTTCGGTTTTTGTATATGAATCAGCAACATTCTGTTTTAAATTTAAGGAATTATCAACCTCTTTTGTTATAAGAATCAGATATATCTCTTTTCAAATTTAGGGAATTATCAACTTCAATTTGGTATAAGAATCAGATATATCTCTTTTCAAATTTAGGGAATTATCGACTTCGGTTTTTGTATATGAATCAGCAACATTCCGTTTTAAATTCAAGGAATTATCAACCTCTTTTGTTATAAGAATCAGATATATCTCTTTTTAAATTTAATGAATTTTCGATTTCCGTTTTGGTCTAGGAATCTGCAACATTCCGTTTTAAATTTAGTGAATCATCGATTTGAGTTTTGGTATAGGAATCTGCAGTATTGCGTTTTAAATTTAATGAATCATCGATTTGAGTTTTGGTATACGAATCTGCAACGTTTCTTTTTAAATTTAGTTTATTATCAATTTCAGTTTTTTTATAACCTTCATCTTCATTAATATATCGGTTATCTTCGAATGTAGCACTGATTCCGCCAGATGTGCCACCATCAGTACTTGTTGTTCCGTTCCATGAGGGTGTTCCGCTAAATAACATTTTTACTGCCTATTTTATAGAGTCTAACATCTTCTTAAATTCTGACCTCATGTCTGCGGACTTCGTCCGGCCTTCGTGCGTTTCCTTCGAGTTGTTAATCGAACCTTTGTTTCGCGGACTCCGTCTAATCGTACCTTTGGTACGCGAGCTTTGCTCGATCCTATATAAAAAATACAACGCTGCTTGTCCACAATAACTTTTATCAAAGGTTTGAAATTGTTCGTGATAATCTCCACATAAACGATTTTTAGTATGATTAAATTTGTCTTTTATTTCCTGTAACGGAGGTAATGCATATGAATCAATACAATAAACAAGTTTGGGTTTGGAATAAACAGCTGACCAATGTACTCCGTTTTCTTTGGTCGTTTCAATATTGACAATGAAAGATCCATATCTTGGTAAGTCTTTGATCTCATCGCGCATAACACATCTGAATGGTTTTATTTTTAACTGCCGCGCCCAATTTGTCAATTCAATATTACTTGTTGTGTCCGTTCCATATCTTTGTTTGAACTCAGCCCATGTTAATGCCATTTTATGTTCCTGAAAAACTCTTGGTTTTAGTTAGTTTCTTATCCGGTGGTTTTAATAATTCCTTTCGGATTTTTTCTGCTTGAAGTTGCTTCAATTTTGTTAGTTCGATATCATAATTATCCTTTGCCTTTTGAACTTTATCCGATTGTTTTTTTATCGTACCTTCGGTACGCGGACTTTGTCCGAAAGCATTGTTACCCATTTTTTACTATATAATTAAACCTGTTTTATACGTAAAATTACTGTTATTGCTTGTCCACCAAAACTTATTAACCTATCACTTTCATCTACGACCCTAATATAAATTGATTGAACATTATATTGATTTAAAGGATAATATATTGGGGTTTGGGGTGCAACAATCATTTTCTCTCCAATTGGAACAGCAAGAAAGGGGATTGAATAAATGATTCCACGTTGAACCAAAACTCCGTTATCATCTGTTATATAACCACCGTTCGAAATATCAGTTGTTATATTAATTGTATTGACTCCACCCTCAATGTTTCCCACCGTATCGCCGGTACTTGATGTGGTAACGATTCGGGAATTAAATCCTAGTATGGTTCTGAGTGAATTTGCAATTGTAATATCAACCTGATATCCAGATACTATTGATAGTGTGAATCTGCCAGATGGTAAATCAACCCCTATAACAATTGCGCCTGCTACCCAATCGCCGTTAGTTGTTAATTCTCCCTCTATATATGCATTCAAATCGGTATAGCTATAAGCTCCTGGATTAACACTAAATGTTGTCCAATTTGCTCCAGAATCTTTAGAATATCTAAATTGATTATTTGTTGCATTAATTAATTGGGGCATGTTGAAAACCGAAGATAGTATCAATCCAATTTGATAACTTAGACTTTGATCGAGTTGTAACGGATCGCGCAATTGAATCCGTTGCTCGCTGCTTGTCATTATAAACTGTAATGTTGTACTAAATTTTGAACTCGTTCGATCTACAAATTGTTTTATAGTATCAAATTTGTAGCCATTTTTATAGTGGGAAAGCTTCTACTCCTCATCCGAGTCATTATCTTCTTTTATCAGATTTGTTAAGATCCGATGTTTCCTTTCTAACCTAGGATTGATATATCTAGGTTTGATTGATATAGTTTTATTAATCTCTAACATATAATCAAGTCCAACATTGGCTACGTTTTCTTTCTGTGCGGTTAGATCAAAAACAACCACTGGGTGAATGTTTAGAAACTCTGTGGGAGTATATTGAGGAACAGCATACGCTTCATTTTTGACATAATCCTGATAATATTTTATAAAATCATTAACATTATTATTTCCAAGATTTAGATTAAGGGGGTCTTTAACCGGATAATATTGATCATCAACCTGCAGGCGGATGTTCTCTACATTAAATTCGTTAATCGCTGAAACCGCGTTGTCGGTTGCGGGTGCTGCTTGTGCTGCTACATCACCTGATTGAAGCCAATATAAATCCCCGTTTGCTCTTTTGCTCCTTCTGTTTGTTATCTTAAACCAAACAAAAATATATCTCACTTGACGTTTTGATGTTAAGATTTGCCATTGGAATGAATCCTGATTGTTATTAATGGTTTGCATAAAAGTGTCGACGATTCAAATAAAATATTTCTTGATCAAGCTCTAACTGATCATCGATGTGTTTTAAAAGCGGAGCCGTTACCTCAATAGTTGGTACGACTAATTGAATTGAAGCTATGCGAACTGCTATATCGGTTGAAATCGAAGTTCCATAAAGTATCCTAGGTTGATATCCACCAGATATTTGCAACTGTATACCAAATTTTAATCCTTTCCATACACGATTTGGCGAGAAGAACCCAAATAGTGGGAAGATTGAAAAGTCCTGCTCATATGCGGTTGCTGTGGTTAAAACCGCGACTGGGAATTTATTCTGACGATCTATAAAACCGGTGTTCATATCTTTTGTGTTAGTCATGGTAGTTACAACAGGAACTATATTGGTATAAGAACTCACCCGAAGAAGCATTAAGATTAAAGCATGAAGCTGATCGAAAAATGATTGAAGGATTGGATAATTTACAAGGATTATCGGTCAGCCAACGATTAACTCGGTGGATGGTTAAAAAGATTTTGCAGTCTTAAGTTAAATTTGGTTTAGGAATTAATTACAACCAACATGGGAATAATTGTGTTGAGTGTTTGTTATTAAGTGGTAGTGGGTTAAGTTCTGATGAGGCAAAGGTTCTTCATAAAGAATACCGAAAGCCTAAATTTTATAGAAAAATCATGAACTTCAAAAAGAATGAAATTTGGTATGCTGATTTAATGGCTATGCCCAATGATAGGGGGTATAATATATCTTAACCATACTGGATGGTTTTACTCGATACGGGTGGGCGGTTCCTTTGAAATCCAAAAAGGGCGAGGTGGTTGCTTCTGCTTTTAGAAGTCTTGGAGAAAAAAGTGAAAGGTTGTGTCTTGACGAAGAAAAGGAATTTTACAATCCTCATATGTATAAATTATATCATTTTGAAAAGGGACAAGAAAGGAAAAAAGACGCGAATGGGGAGTAATATTAATAAACTTTATTCTATTTATGGAGAAAGCAAAAACGCATTAATAGAAAGATTTAATCGAACTTTAGGTAAGAAATTGTGGTTTCAGTTTAGTTTGAATGGTAACCAAAAGTGGGTAAAGATATTGCCAGACGTCGTGAAAGATTATAATAATTCATATCATTCTAGTATACAAATGACTCCTCAACAAGCTTATAACAAGCCTGAAATTGTTAGTTAATTTTGGAGAATTCGAACGAAGTTCGCGACCCTCCGGGGCGATCGAAAAAAAATAAAAAGAAACCTTTTAAAGTTGGTGATTCTGTTTATATCTATAAATGGAAAGATAAGTTTGAAAAAGGAAGAAAAGGATATTGGAAAATAAGTGAGAAATTTACGATCAGTAAAAGTTTAAATACAAATCCTACAACCTATATCATTGCTGATAAAGATGGTGAAGAAATATTGGGATCGTTTTATGAGAATCAGATAATATCTGCGAACTAAGTTCGAACAGTTACTTAAGGCTAGCTATTTTTTTAACATATCAATGTCATTTTTTTCAAGTTCATGTTTTAATTCTTTGTCTGTTAAAATATTTTTTAATAGTGTAGAATCTGAATATTTAAAAGTTTCAATTATTTGTTGAAATTCATAATGATACTGATAATGTGTTGTGGATTTAAAAAATCTATAAAAGTCTGTTATTCATTAACTCATTATTATTCAAATATTTGGTAATATAATCTTCTATGGCTTCTCTATATTCCGTTTTTTGGAATTCACTTACAAGCCCTTTAATTTCAATTGGGGTTATTGGATATATTTTTACTCCTCGAATTTCTACATGTTTTATTAAGCTCTTTATTATCATCTTTTTGATTTCTACAACCTTATCAAAAATATAATTGCTAAGTTCTTTTTGATCGTGTTGTGGTAAATTATATGTGATGATATTTTTTATTGGTGTAGAATATTCTTTATATATAATATCGCGATTACTTATAAAACCCTTTGGTGAGGAATGTGCAAAAACTCCATAACTATTCAAATATATACTCAATTTAACTATATCAGATTCTTCTTGGTTGGAAAAATAATATCTCATATGCTTGATTGAATCTCTCTTTTTTATTCTTTCAATGTCTAATACTTCAATTTCAGATGGTATTAATGGATATATTTTTATTCCTTTATATATTACTTTTTTTATTAAACCATCGATTATCTTCTGTTTTAGATCTTTTAGACTTTTTTCAATTTCTTGATCTATTTTTTCGAATAAAATTTATATAACCGAATAATTTAGGCAGCATGGTAATAAATCGGACGAAGTCCGCGACCCTTCGGGGCGATTTTTTATAACTAACAAAACCAATATTATTACCATTATAGTTACTAATATCATTATTGACAATTGTTCAACTGTAACAAGACTTAAATTTTCATGATTAATTGCCAATGTAGGAATAATCATGCAAAGCATGCGTATCATTGATACGATTTATGTTCATTTTTTAGTTATATTTTTCACAGATTATCTGAATCACTAGTTTCATAAGAACTATTTGTTGATTCGGAATCCGTTGAACGAACTTCCCAATCGTCTGAATTTAAATAATCTCCAAGTCGAAATATTAACTCACCCTCTTGTTCTAAATCATACAAACCATCCAACTCTAGGGGATAAAGTTTTAGGTCAGTTCCATCGTTATCTTTTAAATAAACTTCATCAATTATTCCATTCAAAATATGCTGTTTTATTATCTCTGAATTTTTAGCAACAGTCTCAAAAGTATTACTAACAGAAAAGGTGTAAACTCGGTTCATTTTTAGTAACAGAAAAAGACCCTTCGCGCCTGCAGCGCGGCCTGGGGTTACAGTGTAGTAGTATATAAAGTACGCTTATAGATCCGGTACCTATCAAACAGATGATTTGAGGGGGTAATAAAAGGGGCGACACGAGGAAAATTATTGGAAGTGTTGGAAGTGTTAGTAGTATTAGAGAGTGTTGGTTGTGTTGGGGGTGTTGGGGGTGTTTAATTGTGTTTAATTGTGCTGTTTAGTGTTGAAATGTGTTTTTTGGTTTCCCCCTCGTGCCCCCCCTCTACCCCCTCAAATCACCTGTTTGATAGGTGCCTCTGGGTCTAGAAGCGTACTTTTTATATACTACTGACATGTTAGCTAAGAACCTAATTAGGCCATGCTATTCGACTTATTCAACACCTAAGAAAGATGGTACTATTCGAATAGTTAGTGACTTTAGAGTGCTGAACTCACGAGTGAATTATTTTCCGTATCCGCTGCAAAATATTCAAGAGACATTTTCAAACTTAACAGGCAGTCAATACTTTAGCAGCCTTGACCTAAATTCTGGTTATTGGCAAGTTCCGATAAAAGAGGAACACAAGTTTATGACTGCATTTTCAACATTAACAAGAGGTCAGTTTGAGCACTAAGTTATGGCTCAGGGCTTATCTAATGCCCCAGGTACTTTTCAGAGGCTTATGAATCTAGTATTAGCAGGCATTCAGCATAAATATGCCATGTCATACATAGATGATATAGTGACCTATTCTAAGCAGTTTGAAGATCATTTAGAACACCTCAGAGAAGTATTTAAAAGATTAATTAGTGCAGGACTGAAGCTCAATTAGTGCAGGACTGAAGCTAAGAGCTAAGAAGTGCAATCTATTCCATAGCGAGTTAAAATATTTAGGCCATGTAATTGGAAGAGAAGCAATTAGAACTGATGAAGCTAAGATAGAAGCCATTAGGAGCTGGCCAAAGCCAAAAGATGTAAAAGAGCTAAGAAGTTTCCTAGGATTATGCAATTATTATAGTCGCTTTGTTAGGAACTATGCTGAGGCTGCACATCCGTTATTTCAATTAACTAGGAAAGGAGTGCAGAACTTTCAGGCAAAGTGGACTAGGGCTCATGATGAAGCATTTGAGGAGCTTAAGAGAAGAATGATGTCAACAGAAGTATTAGCTTATCCAGAGTTTGTAGACGATGAGAATGTTAGAATGGTCTTAGATACTGATGCTAGTGATGGACGCATAGGGGCCTGCCTAGGCCAAATCCAGTTAGATGGCATCGAGAGACCTATAGCATATTTCAGTCGTGCTATGAAAGAGACAGAAAAGCGATATCCAATAACTAGGAAAGAATTATTAGCGTTAGTAGATGCAATGAAGCATTTTAGATTTTATCTGATAGGAAAGCGATTTTTAGCGCGAACAGATCATAAGGCGATTTTATGGTTGTTGAGGCAAACAGAGGCCCAAGGGATTCTAGGACGTTGGGTGGAACGCTTAAATGAATTTCAATTCGATATTGAGCATAGAAGCGGTGCCAAACATTCCAACGCGGACAGTTTGTCCAGAAGACCGGCAGAAGTAGCTGAGGCAACCGAAATTGAGCAAGGCGTGAAAGCCTATGAAAGTGAGATTAAGCAAGGCGTGAAAGCCTATGAAAGTGAGATTAAGCAAGGCGTGAAAGCCTATGAAAGTGAAAAAGGCGTGAATCCGAGAGACAGCGTGAATGCTGCGGTAGGCGAGACAGTAGAAGAAGGAGAAAGAGAGATGCAGACTTCGCATCCCGAGGACTCAGAGTCTAGGATCAAGCCATTAGTCATTTCAGGAGTAGAAGGTGCGAAGGTAAAAGATGTGTCAGCACTGAGTTCAAGCTTAACGCAACAGAACAGAGACACTGAACCTGATCACAGAGAGAGTGAGATACCTAAAGTTACAAAATTACTAACTGACTACTTGCAAGTACCATTGAAGAAGGAGCAAATTGTTAAAGCTCAGAGGGAAGACACAGCAATCTGCACACTAATAGAGTGGAAGCAAGAAAACCTGTCAGTCCCGCCAATTCAGAAAAATGAGTCAGTCGAACTGAAGCAGTTGAGACGAAAATATGAGAAAATGAAGTTAGAGAGGAATCTGTTGACTATAGAAGAAGAAGGAATCTGGAAAATAGTTTTGCCTAAGTCTTTAGATAAGCTAGTGTTTAGCGATCTGCATGATAGCCCGCTAGCAGGACATTTAGGTAGAGACAAAACAGTTCAGCGAGTTAGAGAGAGATTCTGTAGACCAGGCTTAGTAGCCGCAGTAGAAAAGCATGTGGCAGAGTGCATCCCATGCTTAGAAAGCAAAAGAGGCCATAAAGTACAAGCTCCGATTCAGTCATTTCCAATTAGTGAGCCATTTCACCGATTACACATAGATGTGATAGGGCCAATTTCAAAGATTAGCAAAAGAGGCCATCAATATGTGTTGACAATAGTAGACAGCAATACTCGCTATCCATTTGCATTTCCAATGCGCAATCAAAAAGCTGATACAATTATTAAGCTGTTGCAAGAAAGAGTATTTAGTGAATATGGCCAATGTCAATGGATTCACACAGATAATGGCAAGGCATTCACTAGCAAACAATTTAGTGCATTCTGTGAGTTGTACAGTGTGAAGCATACTTTCACAACTCCATATCACGCACAAAGCAATGGTTTAGTTGAGAGATTTAACAAGCAGGTCAAATCAATAGTCACATGCCTGATTGAGAAAGATCATAGCAATTGGGATTTATTAATTCCAGCCGCCTTAGTTGCAGTTCGAACTAGCGTTAATCAGACTACAGGCTATTCGCCGCATTTCTTATTGTTTGGCAGGGAGGCAGTTTTGCCCATAGACAGCGAACTTAGAGAGCCAAACCAATATGCTAGTTATCCGACCTATGTAGCTGAGCATGCCGAAAGATTAGAGAGTGCCAGAAAAATAGTTAAGGAAAAGTTTGCGAAAGTGCATGACAAAAGGCAGACAGACGCCAAAAATCAGAGAAAGCCAAAGGTTATTGAAGTAGGAAGCTTAGTGTTAATTAATAATCCACAACTTAACATTGACGAGTCTAATAAGTTTCATAGGAAAAGAAGGGCCGCTTTTAGAGTGCTTAAGCAAATCTCAGAAGTAGTTTTTAAGATTCAGAAAGAACAAGAAGGCAAGTTAGTAGGCAACAAGTTATTAGTACATAGGGATAACATGGCCCCAGTGCCAAATTCTGTGAGAGAGCCAATAGATAAGGGAAGCCAGGAGAGCGCTGAGACAGTAGAAATTATTAATAAGAAAAGCCAGACGAAAACTAAGCATTTAAATGGAAGAAATCAGCAGGAGTTAGGACAATCAAGCAAGGGAAGCCACGTCAGAAAGAATAAACTAGAAGAATCAGCTATCGAATTAGGAGAAGAAAGCTCTGATGAGGAACAGCCGAAATGGTTTTGCAAGATTCGTGAAAATGAACAATTGGTACATAAGAATGAATCAGAGTCAGAAGCTGAGATAGAAAATAATATGCAACATGAGAGCCTAGTGGAAGAGGAAACGGAGAGGTCAGAGCGAGAGGGAGGAGAAGTAACGATCGATAACAGACGCGAAACAGAACAAGGGGAAGGAGAAGGCGCGCATGCGGGCCACCCTGAGAATGGGGGTACGCCAGACAAAGAGGGTAATAAAACTAAACCATATAACACACGCAGCCGCACTAGGCCGCCCGTCAGATGCCAGTGTTATCTAAAAAAGCTGGCTACCGTTATGGAGGTTGTTAGAAAAACTAGACTTTTAGTCAGCCAATAAGAACTCAGCTGGGGTTTAAATCAAGTGTTTTTTGCGCAAGAGCCAATAAGATAATTTACAAAGATTAAAACAAGTTAGTTTGTTTAAATTAAATCAGCGGGGGGAAGTCAATTTATATAAAAGGGGACATTTAGTCAGGAAGGAGTCAGGATAGAATTTAAATCTAACAGTCAAAAAAAATTAAACTAGTTAACTATGGATGAAATAGATCTTTTCGCAGACTTTGAAGATTTATTAGGAGATTTTACTATCCTAGTAGGTGGACAAGAGGCGGTATTCGCCCAGCAGCAGCAAGAGGCGGTAGTCGCCCACCAGCAGCAGCAAGAGGCGGTAGTCGCCCACCAGCAGCAGCAAGAGGCGGTAGTCGCCCACCAGCAGCAGCAAGAGGCGGTAGTCGCTCAGCAGCAGCAGCAAGAGGCGGTAGTCGCCCAGCAGCAGCAGCAAGAGGCGGTAGTCGCCCAGCAGCAGCAGCAGGCAGTAGTCGCCCACCAGTCAGAAACAATAGCTAAGAACAAACAGGAAGCGTCAGAAACGATAGTTATTGAAAATCAAGAAGCAGAGGCAGCCATCGGCCAAGGAAGAAGCACCCGACTAAAGTCTGTGGTAATACGGCCGGCAGCACAGAAGGTGCCTGTACCGCATAATCCGCAGGCTCGAGCGTCATTGCTACGTGATCAAGCCAACAGACCAGTCGAAATAAGCAACAGCATTCGCAAGCGACAGCCGCCAGGAGCGAACGCGACTCAGGGTATTACCATCAAAGGGTGCACGACAATTGACTGCCACAATTTGACTGCGGTCAATTTGACTGCGGACAATTTGACTGCCGAGCAATATGACTGCCGACAAAATGACTGCGGACAAAATGACTGCCAACAATTTGACTGCCGACAATTTGACTGCCAACAAAATGACTGCCGACAAAATGACTGCCAACAATTTGACTGCCGACAATATGACTGCGGCAATTTGACTGCCGACAATATGACTGCGGCAATTTGACTGCCAGCAAAAAGACTGCGGCAATTTGACTGCCGAGCAATTTGACTGCCGATAAAATGACTGCGGCAATTTGACTGCGGACAATTTGACTGCCAACAATTTGACTGCCGACAAAATGACTGCGGACAAAATGACTGCCGAGGAGTTTGACTGCCAGCGAAATGACTGCCGGAAAAATGATGCTCCTAAAGTTTAGCACTCTGTCAACCCTTTTAAGTCTATGCATGTAGTGAAATATTGTATTTACGAGCTAGAATGATGCAGAACAGGACACATAACCTTTATACAAGCTGTAACGGCTGTTGAAACCCTCGGATTTTGAACCGTGGGAAATGGGAATTCTAATCTTAGGAACTATTTTGCATATATTCTAAAATCTGAGTTTAAACTCAAGCAAAAACTTTTATTATTAGTTAGGAATTAGGATAGAGTTAAACATAACGTAGATTACATTCGTGGAAAATTAGGATTGGAGCCAAACTATTGATATTGTTGGCTGGGGTGCGGCGCAGAATGTCAGAAAAACTCTGGCCTCTACCTCTGCCTCTCGATCCCTATGTCCCTTGCATCCTTTGAACCTTCTATCTTCTCTTCTGTTTTCTCACTTCTCTCTCGTCTCTGCTCTCTCATCTCCCCTCTCTTATCTGTCATCGACTCATCTTACTCTTATACTCGTATGTTCTCTCACCTCTCTCCTCTGTACTCTTCTCTTCCCCTCTTTTGACTCCTCTCTTTCCTTTCTCCTTTCTTTCCTTTCTCCTTTCTTCCCTTTTCTTTTCTTCTCTTCTATACTCTCTCCCTCTCTTGTCTTCTCTCATCTCTCATCTCTCATCTCTCCTTTCATCTCTCTCTCTCATTTCTACTCTCGATCGATCCACTCAGCTTTAGATTTAAGAAGACAATGAGCTTGAAATTTCGGGTATCAATGTACCCGAAATTGTAATACCCGAAATCGAAACTGTAGCTACCCGAAAATTTGCAATGAAAATGCCCGAAATTTCCGTCCATCTCTAATATTGATTCTGAACTGCATTTTTCTCTATTTTATGCAATTTTCCTAGAATTCATACTAGTAGGATTTTCATAGCTATATATAATTTTGCTATATTTGTAATTATAACATAGGCTGTAGGCATATATGGTTTATGCTATTTTTTGCAGTCATAAATCATTGCTTATAAGCTTCTCTGACAGTTATGTCCAGAATTTAAATTAATATCCATATCCATTCCCACATTTTAGGAAAATATTCTATCTTCTGTCTGAATTTTAGCAAACATTCTGCTAACTTACTAACTTAATATTTTACCATGCCTTTCCATCATTTGTTTTTCATACTTTTCTACATATTTAAGCTTTTAAATACCTAGTTTTGTATTTTTACTCCTTTCAAATGTTATAATTTATCAAACAATATAGGCCTTATGGCTATAAGAAGTTAAGAACAATTTCTTGCTTCATTTAACATATTTACTGAGCCCTGACAAAATTTGTTGATATAGAAAACCTAATATAGTTTAGATTGATTATTTTCTTTTATTTATTTACTTTTTGCCAAGCTTGCTTTATTGCCTAAAATAGGACAACATTGTATATAGTAGTTATTTTATAAAAAATTGATCCTGCATTGATCGTCCTTTTTTGTAATTGTCTATAGTCTTAATGTATATCTACCATTTAAATTTATTGTACCAATTATTTTGATGCTTAATATTTATGCTAAAATTACAGGCATCAATAGTTTATACAATGTTAAAAAACTCGAAAACTACATAAATTATTATCATGGATTGTTTAAGTCTTAGGCCTATTTAAATTCCATATTTTATTTAAACATACTTTATATGATTGCATTAAGTCATAAAAAGCTAGAAGTAGGTCTAACCTAAAAAATATGTTGCTCTTAATGCAGTGTATTAATTATATATAAATACTTTTTCTATTCATATATTTTATAACATAATGCTTTTAAACAACTTTTACTCTCCATTATTTGCCATTGCAGTTAAACTACCTAGTTCAAATGAATTTAATATGAATGAAAATAATAGAAACAATCAACAGCAAGGTAATCAACATGAGGAAGAAGATGATGAATTTGCTCATGTAACTGAAGTGCCCACTCAGAAAAGAAAGACTGCTATCTCTCATGATGGCTACTGTTACCATTTTGAGAAAATGAGTGCTACTGGTAATATTGCATTTTATAGCTGCACTAAGAAAAGGATATATGGCTGTCCTTGTCGTGCTCATGATGAAGGCACTAATTTGGTACGACTTATCCATAGCCATAATCATGGCTCTGATGGCACCGAAGGAGTAGTGCGGCACATTAGGCATGAAGTTCGCAGTTTATCAGCATCAACAGCCAATTCAACTGCTACTATCTTGAACTACTGCACGCAAGGTGCTTCTGCATCGATCGCTGTAGGCCTTGGGCCAGAGAAAAATCTGAAGCGAATGGTGCAACTAGTTAGAAACACTGAACAGGGATTTCCAGTTCAGCCTGCAAGCCTCGAAGCACTAGTTATCCCACCAGCATTTTCTTCCATCAATGGAGAGAAATTTCTTCAATTTGACAGTGGTCCAGGCCAGCATCGAATTTTAATTTTTGCAACCGACCGCTCTCTTGAGCTAATGAATGTTGCAACAAGCTTTTTCAGTGATGGCACGTTTGACGCGGCTCCTGCGCTTTTTCAGCAGCTGTATACAGTGCACGCGCTTGTGCATGGCCATGTTCGCCCGCTTGTGTATGCATTGCTTTCGAACAAGATGGAAGCATCGTATATCTGTCTGTTTCAGGAGATCCGCCGCCTGTGTCCACGCCTGAGTCCACAGGAATGGATGAAAGATTTTGAGAAGGCAGCGCAAAATGCTATTAGCAGCGTTTTTGGTGTAGTGTCAACCGGTTGCCTCTTTCATCTCTGCCAGTGTGTGTACAAAAGAGTCATTAGTTCTGGATTGAAGAGAAGGTATGATGAAGTGGATGGTGGATTTGCCTTATGGGTCCGTTGTCTGCCAGCCTTGGCATTTGTACCTCCAACGGACGTCCCAGACTGTTTCGTTCAGCTAACTACCGCTGCAGCTTTCCCGGAGGATGCATTGCCGATTTCCGACTATTTCGAGGACACTTGGATCGGTCGCCCACGTGCTGGTGGCCAGCGAAAGCAGCCAAGATTTCCAATCGAAACATGGAATGTACGTCGGCGGACATTTGAAGGTCAAATGCGTTCCAATAACAGCGCTGAAGCATGGCACCGTCGTTTTTCGGCTCTTCTTGAGTGTCATAGCCCAAATTTCTTCAAATTGCTCAATCAGCTGAAAGCTGAGCAAGAAGCTCAGGCAGTGAAGATCGAGCAAGCTATCGCGGGTGCGCGGCCTGATCGGAAGCGTCGCTACAAAGAGACTGATGCCCGAATTAAGGCGGTCACTGAGAGCTATGAAACAGCAGATTACCCAACCTGCGACTTCCTGCGAGGCATCGCCCACAATCTGAAAGTATGATCGTAATAATTTAGTTTTTTATTGACCTAAGCTATGCTACAATGTTTTATATTCAACTCGTTTGACAATCGTCGCTGTAGAATTTCTGGCAGCAACAGTTTTCTATTCGTCATTTTTATCAAGCCCTTTGCCCTTACCACCCTACCTACGAGCTAAAAACGACATTCGTCGCACAGCCTTAGCCGGTAGCCCTGTAAAAGATCAAATTATTATTACGGATCCTCTATAGTCATATTTCTTATTACCCCTAATTAAAGTTGTTACGTTACGTCACATTCAATTCTTTGCCTCACCGCTTTTAAGTCCAGACTCTAGACCTCCACTTAGCTTCACAGTTTGGGTTGAATTCAAATAACTATTACGATTAAATTAATAACTGGCAGTCAGCGTCTCCCCATTGTGGAGCCAACAAAAATAATAAAAACTTGAATAAACCACTACATTTAGCTTCTGACCTCTCAGCCTTCGCATCTCTACAATCCCCCCACAAGCCTTAACATCTCAGCACTTCGCTAATGAATCTTATAGACATGAATTTTTATAGACATGGCGTTTTTATAGACATCTAACCTGCCAATTCGGTGGTGTATTTTTCCTGATGCATTTTTAAAGTTCTATATAGCATCCATGTATCTTCTCAAAGTTATGTATTCTTAATAATAAACGCTGTGGCAACTAATGAATCTTTTGTTAGACATTAATTTTTTATAGACATGGCGTTTTTATAGACTTCTAACCTGCCAATTCGGTGGTGTATTTTTCCTGAGGCAGTTTTAAAGTTCTATATAACATCCATGTATCTTCCTATAGTTATGTATTCTTAATAATAAACGCTTATTTCTGTTATTTTAGCATGTTTTGTTACTCTGCTATAAAAAAATTGTTTGCTGACTTTTTAAATCGACATGCACAAGGTTTCCACATTTAAAGGTTCTTTCTTTCTCCTATGTCATATTAATCTCATATATTGGATGGAATCTTCCAGATTTAAAAGCAATACCATAGACTCGTACTATAAAACTATTAATAGCCTAATAGACTAATATTTAGTATATTTGGATTAATCAGTCAAAAGCTAAAGTTAATGGTAAGCTAGCTCTATAAAGAGCACTCCGCTCAACTAACCACAGCTATGTATAGATGATCCGTTTAAACATTCGTCATAACACATGCATTTAATGCTGAAAGGCAAATGTAGCTTGCATCGTTACTCGTAAAGAACGAATTTTTAGTCCTGCATAAATATGATCAATACATTTATAAGAGGATGTACGTGTAGTATTTGAGGCAGTCAAATTGCTCGGCAGTCATTTTGTCGGCAGTCAAATTGTTGGCAGTCATTTTGTCGGCAGTCATTTTGTCCGCAGTCAAATTGCCGCAGTCATTTTATCGGCAGTCAAATTGCTTGGCAGTCAAATTGCCGCAGTCTTTTTGCTGGCAGTCAAATTGCCGCAGTCATATTGTCGGCAGTCAAATTGCCGCAGTCATATTGTCGACAGTCAAGTTGTTGGCAGTCATTTTGTCGGCAGTCATTTTGTTGGCAGTCAAATTGTCGGCAGTCAAATTGTTGGCAGTCATTTGTCCGCAGTCATTTTGTCGGCAGTCAAATTGCTCGGCAGTCAAATTGTCCGCAGTCAAATTGACCGCAGTCAAATTGTGGCAGTCAAATTGTGGCAGTCAATTGTCGTAGACCCCATCAAACAGCCTAGATCCATTCTGCCGCGACAGCAGTCACGGCCGCAGCCAACAGTCATGTCATCGCAAAGTACGTCATCGGCGCAGCCTCAGGCTCCGGCCGTTGGAATGCAGGCAGCCTCGGCAGTGACACCAAGAAGCCACCGGTCGCAGAACCCAATGGCCTTAAGGGCTAATTTCACGGCTGTGCTGCAGGAAGTCCCGACTCATCTTCAAGAACCATACAAGCAGGCCATCATGAAGATCAAGTCTTACCTGCTCAGCGTGGCTTTGCTTAGAATAGATGGGAGAGGCTTCTTGCCCCAAACCAAAGAGCCAGAAACGGCAATCGAGGATCTCCAGGCCAACTGTACGCATGAGCAGTGTATAGCGGCCTGGCGAAGGGCTGTTACGTATGCTCTGCACGATCTCACCCAGTCGGCTTGGTTTTACCAGCAGGCACAGCTGCGGTTCGAGGTCTGCTGGATGGCCGACAAGTTGGGATGGCAAGTCAAGAACAGCTGGCCAACAGAATTCGGTATGAATATAGGTAATAGGCGTAATTAACATTTTTTGCTGACACTCATGAATCTGCTTAATCTGTATTGCTTAATCTGTATTGCTTAATCTGTGTCATGATGCTATTTTGCTTATTCAATTGCTTAATCTGTACTTATTCATTTGCTTAATCCGTACTTATTCATTTGTTTAATCTGTACTTATTCATATTGCTTAATCTGTGCTATTTTGCTTATTCAATTGCTTAATCTGTACTTTACTCATTTGCTTAATCCGTACTTATTCATTTGCTTAATCTGTACTTATTCATATTGCTTAATCTGTGCTATGATGCTATTTTCCTTTAATATTTAGCTCACTCATGCTATTCATTTGCGTTATGGTGCTGAGTATCTGTATTGTTCTCGTATGCTACTTATAGTATTATTCATGTAATTTGTATTTTTTCACATATAATTAATTCAAAAATCCAATTAAGGGAAGCCAGCTGTAATAGGGTCGATCTTTTATTCTTACTAATAGTAGTTTTAAGCGGGTTCAATGAGCTATTTTTACTCAGCCAATCAGTGAATTTCCTTGTTCAAATCCCTAAATTGCTTTGTTTTAAATAATCTTAGCCAATGGAGTTTAATACTTTGTTAAAATTTCGTAAACTATTTTTGTTATAATTAATTTCAACCAATCAAATTGAGTTTTATCCACTATATAAACGAAACAATTTACCAAAAATAAAAGTAACTGCTCTTCCGCGAATCTTCGCGAGCTCGCTCTCAATCGGAGAAGCAGCGTTTGACATTCAAACCAAAACGTAAGTTGAAACCTGCGAGTCTTAGTTCTTTGAACGAATACAGGACTAGGGATCTAAATAGGGAGAAACCAGAGGTCGTGGAGACCCAGAACTAGGGATCAGAATAGGGAGAAACCAGAGGTCGTGGAGACCCAGAACTAGGGATCAGAATAGGGAGAAACCAGAGGTCGTGGAGACCCAGAACTAGGGATCTGAATAGGGAGAAATTAGAGGTCGTGGAGATCCAAGATAGAGGTCTAAAAATAAGGAGAAATTTAAGGTCGTACAGACTCTAAGAAAGCCGTACTGGCTAATAATAGGTATTAGGCGCTAGGAGATTAGGCATTAGAGCTGTAGCTACTGCTGGACACCCTTGATCCTCGGAAAACGCTAGACTTTCGGACTAAATTAGGAAATTAGACAATGTCTAACCGCTCGGGCACTACACGCTATCACAAGGTTTCCGAGAAATCGTGTGAAATTAGAGAAAGGTCATAGTTTAGGGCAGCCAATACTACTAGAAATAGGCAGCTTAGTGATAAGAGCCAGAAAGTCTGTAAAGACTCGGTGGCTTTACGGTGAAATCGCAGTTAGGAACGATTACGTCTGCGACAACTTGGTGACATCTAGTGGGATATAGAAGGAGGAAACACGTCTGTGACAATACCATTATTATGCATCATGAATTTTCTGCTGTAGGCTATTGCCACTTGATAATTGATTATTGTCAAAAATATCAAATAGTATGCTTTGCTTTAAATTAGAATTGATAGGAAATGTCAACCTATTTGAAGTTTAAATATTTAAAAAATATTTGTATTTTTTAAATTTTATATTTTCTAAATAGACAAACTATTAAATTTTTCGTTTCTGAGTATATGCACTACGAATGTGTAAGTAGCTGTTTTTGTAAAGCTATTGTCAATATATAAATTATATTAATGTGTGAGAATTAAATATTTTTGTTGCAAAATGTCTAGTGCCTAGATAAAGAGACAATTTGTACCCTTAAGTTTTGTTAATTGTTACCCTTAAGGGTTAATTAGGTATTTGGTAATAACTATCAATTTCTCTTATGCTATTAATTTTTTAAAACACCATCTATGATACTGAAAATGCTTTATTGTCTACAGTGTTTTTTATATCTTTGGACTGAATATTTTCTTGAGATTCTGGGAATTCCTTAGATGTAAGCTTAGTATCACAACTTAGTGACTTAAAATGCCTAGAAAAAGTTTTTGATCCCATTTTGTGACAGAATCTATTTTACACATTTTAAGACAATTGTTTGAACTTTCTGTTAAACTTAGGGTTAAAATATATTTTTTAATGCTCTTTGTTTTTTACTATTTTGAATGCTACTAGGCTTTACTCTAAAAAGTACAATTGTTGAAATTATTTACTGGTCTTTATTAGAGTTTGGCTGAGTAGTAGTATGTTATAAGGGGCTGCGCCACACCTATTGCTCAGGCGCATTACACGCCAGCTCGCTGGATGACTCAGCCCCTTATAACATACTACTACTACCAGGAGGTCAGAGTTTCAAGGGTGTGTGTGTGATAGATATAAAAATATAAATATACATATATCTGTGAGTGAGGGTGTTGAGGGTGAGGGCATGTGGGGGGCATTGGCCTGTGGTATATTTCACAGAACACAGATTTTCCGGAATTTTTATACTTTTTAAAAGGAGGGTGCCCTCGCCCTCATGCCCTCACTCATTTTGAAAATCACTAAAAACAGGTGAAAAGTTACTAAAAACTGGTGAAAATGGTCTGAAAACAGCGATTTTTTGTAATTTTCAAAAATTTTAAAAAGTGCAATTTCCACGATTCCAGCTCTAAAACCATGAGAAAAGTTGGATTCACGGGTCAATTTAATGCAATTTCAGGTATATACAATATGAAAGTGTCATCAAATTTAACGATAGTAAATTTTATATATATAAAATGGCCTTCAGTAAACCATTATTTCTAGGAAATGCTTTAGATATTTAGTCAGCTATAACAAAACTGCCACTTGTCAACTCTGCAACAATTAAAAGCAGCACTTAACATTTCTATTGGCTTGCTGAAACATGAATAAATTCTGATTCAGATTTTGCACAATATAATTACTTCTGAATTCCAAAAAATTCTCCTTCACCCTGTGGGACGAAATGTATTCGAATTGTAGACAGCATTGTTATCACGATGACTAAGAATCATGGCTTCTTTCATATCGCTTTACTTTACATATCTCCATCACCTCTGTCTTCTATTCTCTCTGACTCACTCAAAAAGCCTCCAGCATCATGCAAAGAATTAAAGGTTTAGATTAGCTGCGAACAGCCATTCATCAACTCCCCTCCAAGCTGCTACAGCATGCATTTGCAACCCACTTCAAGAAGATTCTGGAGTATATTTATTTAAATCTTTGCTGCCCTGAGAATCTGGCTTTTCATTTTTTCTAGTTTCCACGTTCCTTAACAAATTATTTTTTCACATTGCTTGAAATGGCTGATAAAGAAATATACGGGGCTATGCCACACTTATTGCTCGGGCGCATTGCGCGCCAGCTCGCTGGATGACTCAGCCCCGTATAACACACTACTACTCACTCTAGAGAGAAAAAATCTGTCACTGCCACAGGGCAGTGGCAAGGCAATGGCAGGGCAGTGGCAACCAATTAGCGGCTGGCATAAGACATTTTAGACAGAATTTAAGGGTATACCCAAAACAAATTATCCACAACAATTGTCCTCTGCTTATTATCAGCTTTCATTCCAAACGAACAGAATGCCCGGAAATCCAACTAGGCATGCTAAAATACTTGTGAGCACACAAGAGAGAAACAATTTGAGAGGTTTGATTTACACAAAATACCCCAATACTAGCTTCGTCACGTCTACAAATGAGAATCAATTCCTTGAGCATTATCGCGTGAACTTCGACAAAATTGAGAACGACATAGCGATGCTTAGGCTAATTAAAAAACCATTGCGAAGGAGCGTTCTATCTTTGAAAATCAACGCCAACTAGAAATCGAGCGCTCGCTAGATGTAGACGTTCCAGAGGCACCTCCGACATACGAGGATGCTTAACACCAAGCTGCTCAAGACCAAGCTGCTCAAGACCAAGCTGCTCAATACCAAGCTGCTCAACACCAAGATGCTCAGCACCAAGCTGCTCAAGACCAAGCTGCTCAACACCAAGCTGCTCAATACCAAGCTGCTCAACACCAAGCTGCTCAACACCAAGCTGCTCAACATGAGTGACTAAGGACTATCACTGTGACTGCGACTAAGGAGGACTGTAAGGACTGTGACTAAGGATTGTTATGCATCGTCTTATAAGTTTCTTTTAAAATATACCAAAATCTTTTATCAGCGATCTGTTTTGTGTAACATGTCGCTTTGGATTATTGTCTCGACTTGTCTTAAAATTCAGTCTATTAAGTATTCAATGGAATGTATACAAACACTTTACAAGTAAAAATAAAGAAATAAAAAATCTCTATAAAATGGCCTTCAATAAACCACTATTTCTTGGTTCTGCATTAGACATTCAGTCAGCTATGACAAAACTGCAACCCATCTTCTCTACTGGAAAATATCCTGGAGAATTTCATATTCCAGGGTATTCTTTTGCAGGTTACCTTGTGGCCTGAGTGAGGAAAGTCAATGTCCTTGCTAGTCATCGAGCAGAGCTCGCGTCCCTTCAGGGCGATCGATAAGCACTTGTTAAATTTTGTAAAGTAAAAATGGAGCAAAAAATTAGAGAAATTCTCTTGAAAAAATTGACGACAAGGTGGGGTATAACCCAATTCTTTGCGATTTATTTCAAGAAAAGCTAATAATTTCACACAAGATTAAAGTTATTCAAATGAGACTAGGTAGACTATATGAATTTTTAGCAGAAAAATATTTTGGATTCAAAAAGGTAAAAAGATTGACCTGGTTCACGTTGAGCTAAAGATTGCATTAGAGCTTAAATCTTCTGATAACACAGACAATTCCTTAAGTCGTGAAAGTAACTAAAGGAAACTATTAGACTATAAAAAGTCTTATCCCACCTACCAGTTGTTTTATGTATGCATCAATAAAACTGAAAACGAACCTAAGAATATTTTACTAGACAATGGAATCACCCTTGTAACAGGCGAATTTGCATTGAAATTTCTTTATGGGGATCAATACACAAACATTATAACCAAGGTTAAACAAGTGCTTAGTGAATGGCGAACCTTCAAAAGCCTCAAGTACCACTTCAGCTGAGAAATCTTCTGAAGGAACACAGGTAATTCCTGTTCCCAACGGTAACAAGCTTGAGGACATGGTGGAAATCCGCAGCCAAGCTCCTAAGTCTGATCTTTGATCGAGTACCTATGGTACGTCCATTTAGTTGACAAGGATATGGGAGAAGATTCAGAGACTTTATGGGGGTGGGGCTGAAGGATCTGGTCAATCCTGATGATGCCTTAAGATAAAGTCCAGCCTCTTTCGAAAGATTGAGGATCAACTGCCCGGTACAAATTTAGACCAAAGACTCAATCCAATTACAGACTGACCTCGGTATGACAGTCTACCAATCAACCCAATCGATTCGACTGCTTATTATCATGACAAAAACTATAGAGATGCTCAAAAGACGTCTTCAACTCCAGAGGAAGCTTTAGCAAAGAAGCATATTGCTGATGAAAAAATGATAGCTGATTTAGATGCTATTCCAACTAGTGACTTGTCAGTAAAGGAGAGACTCATTAGAAATCTAGTAAAGCGCATTATCAATACTAAAGTTCGGTTTGGATTAGGAATTCATACATACAACCCCAACAATTGTATAGACTGTCTAACTATATACGGAAAGGGTCTTAGCTATGAAGATGCAGTAAAATTGCATAGGGAATATAGAAAACCAAGACTGTTTAGAAAAATGATTCACTATGCAAAAGACACAATTTGGAATGCAGATATCATT
Organism: Macrostomum lignano; assembly: GCA_002269645.1. Lineage (NCBI taxonomy): Eukaryota > Metazoa > Platyhelminthes > Macrostomidae > Macrostomum > Macrostomum lignano. Next base: position 46,270 of record NIVC01000832.1, on the reverse strand, counting down.
ATCCTACCACCTGAAAGAGGTTACAAATATGCTCTCACTATCATAGATGGTTTTACACGTTACGCCTGGGCAGTTCCTTTAAAAACAAAGACGGGAGCGGAAGTTGCAGAAGCTTTCCAAAAAGTATTTAAGGAATCAGGAAGACGATCAGAGAGACTTTGTGTAGATGAAGGCAAGGAGTTATATAATCAGCATATGTACAAGCCATATTCGTTTTCAAAATACATTAGAAAGAAGGATGAAAGGGGTGAATATATTAACAAGATGTTTTCAATTTATGGCGAGTCCAAGAATGCAATGATTAAGAGGTTCAATCGTACTCTCACAAATAAACTCTGGTTTGAATTTGATCGAAGAGGTTATTGGAAAATTTCAGAAGTGTTTAGGATAAAGAAAATAGTTTATTCAAATCCCATAACATACATTATTGAGGATGAGAATGGAGAATAAATTATTGGATCATTTTACAAATCCCAGCTTCTACCAGCAAATTTTTTAACTAAAAATGAGCGCCTATCGAACAAACTGCAAACGAGCAAAGGGTCAGATTAAAACGTCTGATTCACAACTACTAGCTGATAAAGAGGGTGAAGGAATTGGTGATATTATCAGTGGTGTCACAAACTTTTTATCAAATCATGGAAGTAAAATTGTGAGTGGAGCTGATGCAATAGGTAAACAGCTACCACAGCGAAGAACATATTCGATGCGAAGAAATCATACAGTGACATGTCTAAAGCAGGTGAGGAACTTGAATATATTAAAAAGAAGCGTAGAGAAAAGAATGGAAGAGCAACAGATAGCTTCACAATCAAACAAAGGCCAATCAAGATATTGTTAAAAAGGCTCTAGGAACAACAGAACAGCCTCAAGTGTCTTTGAGACAAGGCAATGGTTTGAAGAAATTCTGACTGTGACGTTGCTAGTATAAGTGGTCCCGCAAAAGGGCCGTTGGACTATAGTTTCCCTTGCAATTTTTTCATTTTAATTCTTCCAATAGTTTATTCTAACGTTTACTTGTAGTAGCGTGCTAATAATCTGTATCAATTGCTAATTCACTGTGTATTTGGTAGTAGGCCTTGCGTTCGTCTGTAAATTTTAGCACGATCGATAATTTCAAATTCTCTCGCCAGCCAATAAAGGCTCTCCGTGTTTATGCTACCCCCTTTTGCGCTCTTTATTAACCCCCCCCCCGTCTGGCGGCGGGCTGGGTTTTTCACTTTCTTTTTTTCTTTCTTCCTTCCTCTCGTCCCGTCGTCCGTTCACCTCCTTCTGCCTTCTGCCTTCTGTCTGCCTCCTCTCCTCGGGCCTCCTTATCTCTCGCCACGGCTCCTCTGTCTGGGCCAGCCTGTTACACACTGCGTTCCACTTGTACTTCTACTACGGCTAACGCCAGCTCACTACCGTTCTGCCTACTCACGACCGCTACTCGCTGCCATTGACTCATTGCCATCCTCCATCGTCTACTCATCTGATCATTAACTCGTTGTTGCAGCCGCCAGTGCCCATACTGTTATCGCCTCTGTAACTGTATTATTAATTTGAGAAAATATAAGAGCCAGACTACAATGAATTTCTATTCTCTATTAATAATTGCTACCGCTACACGAAACCGCTACACCGCCATTGTTCAATTAACCTTCCTTTTGGACTACAACGACAACTCTCGTTAAAACGGCCCTCTTGAGGGCCATAGCCACTACGCCATTAACGTGACACTGACCTTAAAAATGAGCGAGAAAAACACTGAAGCCAGACTCAATCGATATGTTCGAAAGGGAAAACCAAGAACTTATATTAACATCCCTATTGAATCAAAGGCATTAGTAAATGTTAAGAATAGGTGCTAAAGACAATAGGTGCTTTCTCTGGTCTATTTTAGCAAAGCTTCATCCTGTGAAGGAACATAGATGTAGAGTTGGGAAGTATACTCAATATAAGACGGAAATAAATTTTGGATATGTTGCGTGTCCAGTGAACATTCCAGATATCTCTAAGATTGAAAAGTTGAACAGCCTTCATATAAATGTGTTTGGATTGAGAGACATTAAAACTAAAGAGTCCATATATTCAATTCGCTTTACTGAAGATTATGTCAACCCCGATGTTATTGATTTACTACTTGTCAAAAATCATTATTGTTTAATAACAGACCTGAACTTATTCTGACGTCCAATACCAGGGCTTTTCTTTGTAGAAAATGCCTTCAAGTTAAATCCTCACAGACTGCACTGAATAATCATAAAGCAATCTGCACTGACTTCAAGGTGTCAATTGAAGTTCCAAAGATTGATAAGAGGATGTTGAAGTTTAAGAACTACCACATGAGTGTAAGAAAGCCATTTGTGTTTTATGCTATATTGGATTATGTAACGATAGATAATAAATCGCTAGAAATATCACAATGGACACTTTTTATTAGTTCCGATTATGAAAATATTATAAAATCAGATATTATTTCAAATGCTACAGTGGAATCATTCGTTGAAACCGTAATCAAAAGTTTGAGCATATAAAAATGAAATGGATAGATATAAACATCCAAGTTTAAGTGATGTCGAAGAGACTGATTACAAAGCGGCAGAACAATGTTTTCTCTGATCAAGCCCATTTGTAGATGGTAAAAAAATTCGAGAGCATAATCACTACGATGGTAAATATCGCGGCGCAGCATGTCAATCATGTAATGCCAAAGAGGGCAAGGCGAATAAAACAGTGCCATTGTTTCTCTTGAATGAATCTGGAAAAGATCTAAACTATTTGATAGTTCCATTAACACGAATAAAGAATACAGCGTATAAATTGAATTTCATTTCTAAAACATCGGAAGACCATGTTGCAATTAAGTGGGGGAATTATACCAGCGGCGTTGTGTTTTTAGATGGATCTAGGTTTTTGGAACCACCATTTACTCTCTGAAGAAAAAATAAGATATTTGCCCCCCCAGTGATACAACAGGAGCAATTAGAAAGATTTACTCATTTGTCAACGCTTTTGAGAAGTTTCGATCAACATTTTTGAAATATTTCAAGATAGATCCTGCGTATTGCTTTTCCTTTTCTGGATTATCGTGGGCATGTGGGTTGATATATACTAATGTGGAATTGGAATTACTTGGAGTTAAGAAATGATATCTATGATAGAAAGTGGCATTCGTGGCGGTTTCTCGGGAGTTCTTGGAGATCGATATAAAAAAATGAACAATAAGTATTTAGAAAATTATGACAGCAATTATGAATCGTCATACATGTTATACCTAGACAAAAATAACTTATATGGTAAAGCAATGATGAAAAATCTTCCTGTGAGAGATTTCAAATTTGAGAATGATCTAGAGTATCACAAGAATATTCCTAATGGCAGGGGTTGTTTTCTTGAAGTTGACCTTGAATATACAGATGAGTGTAAAAAAGCTACAAGTAAATATTCACTGGCTCCTGAGAAACGAACAACTAGATTTGAGGATTTATCTGACATACAGAAGGAATACCTCGAAGTCGAAAAGAAAAAGTTTGTCCAGTCAAAGTTGATGTTGACATTTTACAACAAGGAGAAATATGTTTTACATCACAGACTACTTGAGTTTTATGAGAAGATGGGCATGCGAGTTACGAGAGTTTATAGAATTCTTTCATTCAACGAGTCAAACTGGTTGAGTAAATACATCGAACTTGATACCAGGCAGAGAATGGAAGCAAAAACTAAATTTGAGAAAGACATGTGGAAACTACTGAACAACTCATTCTACGGTAAAACAATCGAAAATGTAAAGAATAGGTCGAACTTTCATCTTGTAGCTGAAATGAATGGCTCAGATGAAATAAATGGCTCAATAATTTCCGAAGCTGTATTCCTGCGGTCAAAGGAGTATGCTTTCACTACAGTTTCAGGGGAGTGTGTTAAGATTAAGGGAGTTGATAAAGGTAGTTGTAACATAAAATTTGAAACATTCAAACACATACTATTGACAGATTACAAAGAGATTCAAAGAGGTAGAGTAAGCATGACTGTAGCTTAAAAAAATAAAATATACATTCGTGATATAATGAAACAAACAATGAGTCCTTTAGATGATAAAAGATATTATTTGGATCCTATAAGATCCATCCCTCATAAGCCAATTCAATCGCATTGATAACATCTTCGTTTATTTTTTCACACAGTAAAACAGAACATTTCTAGTTTCTTGCTGTTTACCATCTATTCTACGCCTATATATATCCTTTTAATACTTACAATAGTCATTGTGATTCTTGAAGAGATCTGTTATGTATTGTTGTTGGAACTCACGTTTCTCGCGTTTGGCTAGAGTCCTATAGTACTCACTCTCTGTTGCGGCAGTGTAAATTTCTCTAATGAGACAGATTGTTATAAATCATCTATATTACTTATAACAGTAGCTAATCGCGACTTTTTATCCTGGCCAATCAGCAAATTTCTTCCCCTTTTTGTTTAAATTACAGGTTTGTTAAAACGATACTTTGTTAAAAATTCCTTTTTATTTTTGTTTAAATGCCTTATGTTCACCCCCCCCTCCTTTGTCAACGATTATATAAAGAGACAGCTTGGACCGCCAAATATACAACTCGCGCTCACCCTCGTTTCTCAACTAAAAACTCAATAACTCTTAGTAATTGGAGTGTTCAACCTTAAACTTCCGCTAAGACTTGTTTTCGCTATTTTATTTATTGAATAGGGAAACTTGAGGTCGTGGAGACCAAGAATTAGGGATCTGAATAGGGAAACTTGAGGTCGTGGAGACCAAGAATTAGGGATCTGAATAGGGAAACTTGAGGTCGTGGAGACCAAGAATAGAAACCTGAGTAGGGAGGTCGAGATCGTATAGATCCTAAGAAAGCCGTGCGGGCTAATAATAGACATTAAGGATTAGCCATTAGGAATAGATTAGCTACTGCTGGACACCCTTGATCCTCGGAAAACGCTAGACTTTCGGACTAAAATTCGGAAATTAGACAGTGTCTTACCGCTCGGGCAGTGGCGTACGCAGGGGGGGGGCCGGGGGGGCCGCCCCCCCCCCCCCAATCGCCCGCCAAAAAAATTACGCCCCCCACAAAAATTGCGCATCCCACAAAAATGCCCCCCCACAAAAATTGCCCCCCTCCCCACTAAAATTGCGCCCTCACAAAAATTGCCCCCCCTGACAAAAATTGCGCCCCCACAGTTCCACTAAAATTGCCCCCTCCCCAGGGAGTGGCAGAGCCTAATATTTTAGGGGGGCACTGGGCACAGGGCAAGGGGGCACAGCACAGGTACCTTTATATAAGCTGCAAATAATTAGGGCCTAAAATATCAGAAAAGGCACTAAAAATTACCGCCCGTGCGGTAAACGTGCCCCCGGTGCCGTAAGCTCCCGCCGCCCATCGATCCCCGCACAAAAATTGCGGCCACACAAAAATTGCGCCCCCACAAAAATTGCGCCCCTCCAACAACGAAACGATGGGGTATAAGCTCGATGAATGATAGGGGCGCCCACCTAAGGGACACGGACGCCCATTTAAGAGACAAGGGCGCACTGTAAGATACAGGGTGCCCACCCACCAAACGACAGGCGCCCACGCCCCACCAACAGATAGTTAATTTTGTTTTTGTAATAAGTGCGTATAAATGAAACAAATATCATGAAGGTATGACTAATCAGTTTGAAAAGCTAACTATACTAAATGTAGATTCTAATCATTTACTGAAAATTCTTCATTCCATTAAGCAGAAATAACTCAATTTTTAAGAACTTCGCAAATAACTAGCTGTTCAATTCTCGCTTTCTATATGCATGCTTGTACTTGGCGTCAGTCAGAATGTACACATTTTTCTAACATCAATTGAATAAGTTTGGCAAATAGACAACTCTCCACTGACTTTAATCAACCCATTCTCTACTGATAAACATGTTAGCTAAAAAGCTCTCCGCTGTACATTAAAATCGTGTGCATACCCTCACCACATGAAGCAAACCGTCTCCCGTCCATTATCGATCGCGCGGGGTTGAGTTGAGAGAGAGGAGGCAAAACAAGGACTGCCTGCCCCCCCCCAACGCCCTAAGCCCTAAGAGCTACGCTTGAAAGTACGTAGAAAGAAAGTACTATGATGAACGTACGCTTACTTGTAAATAAAAGCGTCTGTGTTTGACTCATTCACGGAATATTCCTTATGCAAAGCAAAACCAAGCAAATAAGCTTTAAAAAAACTCTGGACGGATTCATGTCGACAAAAAGAAAATTATCTGGAGCTGAAGGTAGAAGAAATAAACGTGCTCGATTGCTCAAAGACAGCGCAAAGGAGAGCGCCCAGATCCGACAGTATTTTTCAAGTCGTTCAGATGATAAAGGCGACAAGGCTACACAAGCCATCACAGCTGCTTCAAGCACCGCCCTCTGCGAGCAAGACAATCCAACCGCTTCAGCTGCCGCCCTTGACATCGGCGGCGCCCCAGACAATCCAACCGCTTCAGCTGCCGCCTTTGACATCGGCGGCGCCCCAGACAATCCAGCCGCTTCAGCTGCCGCCCTTGACGTCGGCAACGCCCCAGACAATCCAACCGCTTCAGCTGCCGCCCTTGACGTCGGCGGCGCCCCAGACAATCCAGCCGCTTCAGCTGCTGCCCTTGACGTCGGCGGCGCCCCAGACAATCCAGCCGCTTCAGCTGCCGCCCCTGACGTCGGCGGCGCCCCAGACAATCCAGCCGCTTCAGCTGCCGCCCTTGACGTCGGCGGCGCCCCAGACAATCCAGCCGCTTCAGCTGCCGCCCTTGACGTCGGCGGCGCCCCAGACAATCCAGCCGCTTCAGCTCCAAGCGCTCTCTTCTCTAATGTAAGAACAGCTTCACTTTGTGGCTCAGCTCTTATCATTGAAGACAGAATTCAGTCACAGCACTTTGTCGCTGAAAATGACATCGGTCTTGCTGTTAAACTAAGTTCAATTAATATCGAAATTCGACGAAAGTTTTTTAAACCGTGGGTGCCGAAAAAGCAAGAGCATTTTCCATTTTCAATGCATCGATGTCAAGGACGTCAGAGAAAACGAAAAATTATGCCCAGTCATCTTGAAGAGTTTCCCTGGCTGTCTGTGAGCCGAGTCTTTGGACTTGAAGGCGTATTTTGCACCCCATGTGTATTATTTTCATCAGCAGCTGGAGTTGGAGGGCGCTCTCATGGGGGTGGACAAATGCCTGGCGTATTAGTTATGAAGCCACTACAGCGTTTTGACGAACTCACTGGCAAGAGTGGACACCTTAGTTGTCACGAGAAGACCGCTTTTCATCTAGCAAATGTAGAAAAAATGAAGGAGTTTGAGAAGCGCACATTATTTGGAGAAGAAACCAACGACATTCGCTCCCAAATTGAGAAGACGCGTCAACAGCAAATCAGTAAAAACAGGGAAATTCTTATATCAGTGATTGACACAGTGCTGACATGCGCAAGACAAAATCTCAGTTTGCGTGGGCACCGCGGAGAAAATCAGCCTTTATTCCCAGAATCAGACAATCAGACAGTGAGGCAGAAGAGCCAAAAGTCAATGATGGAAATTTCCGAGCGCTTTTACGATTTCGTATTCGAGCTGGGGACAGTGTCTTGGGAGCACATGCTAGACAAGCATCGTTAAACGCGACATATTTTTCTCCTCGAATTCAGAATGAAACTTTGGATGTCGCGTTGCAACTTATTCAAGAAAGAATTGTCGCTCGAGTTAGGAATGCTATGTTCTGGCACTGATTGTCGATGAAACGATGGATGTACAGAAGAGGGAGCAGCTGGTCATCGTTGTTCGATTTGTAGAACAAACTGAAGATGGTGCTTTTCAGCAATTCGAAGAGCCAGTTGCAATGCTAGATGTTGTTGCTGATATAGCTGAAAATTGTGATGGATGGGAGAATTTGCGACTCAGTGGTGCGAATATTTCATCCGCAATTGTCAGGCGCCTACGCACTCTTGGACTTGATTTGAATCAGTGCGTAGCACAATGCTACGATGGTGCCGCTGCCATGGCGAGTGAGAGAATTGGAGTTGCTGCTTTTATCCGCAAAGAGGCCCCTCAAGCGGACTACTTTCATTGTATGGCTCACTGATTGAATTTAAGCGCAGCAAATGCCATTAAGGTCCAGATCATCAGAAATTCCATGGGAGTCATTCAAGAGGTTGTAGCAGGCTTCAAGTCAAGCAGCAAAAGGACTACTTTGCTCAAACGTCTAATACAATCAAATGATCACGAAGTTGAAACGGCAAAGCGGCATCTCATTAGTTTGTGTGAAACTCGATTTTTGGAGCGCCACACCGCTGTCGTCACCTTTCGATTGCTATTTCCTTTCATTGAACAAGCCTTAGAAGAAATCAGCTCCTGGCCAGGAACCGATGCTGCTCGCTCTGCAGCTTGCCACCATTCAGCTATTTTGAATTTGGACTTTATTGTTGGGATGATTGTCCTTGAAACCTTGGCCAGTCTTCTGCTGCCTGTTTCCCGAAGACTGCAATCATCTAGCAGCGAACTGGTAGAAGCTTTAGCAGATGTTCATCATGTCCTGGCTGAACTGGAAGAGCTTCAAAGTGAGGTGCGATTTAGAGAAGTATTCTCTAAAGTTGAACAGCTCGCTGCAGAATTTGATATCGAAGTAAGGCCGCCAAGAATTCGCTCTGCACGAGAACATTTTGCATTTGCAACTACAAGATCCCGGCAACCGGTGTCGGTAACAGCTGAGCAGCGTTACAGAGAAACGGTTTTCTATCCGGCAGTAGCAGCAATCATATCAGATATCAAACTGCGATTTGATGCTCCACAAAAGCGTGCCTTCAACTTGACGCTTCTGATACCAAAGTTTTTTCACGAAAAGCTTGTTGACATGGAGGAGCAATGGAGTAAAGTGCAGGAAGCTGTGCTGAAGTACAACTGCCAACTTACAGACCCACCTTCAGTGGTGAAGCAAGAGTACCTGCTATGGCGTCGACAGTGGGCAGCAGTGTCGACGCGAGACCGTCCTGGGTCAGCACTTGAAGCATTAAAGACTTGTAGCGTGCATAAATTTCCAAACATTCAGCGACTACTCATGATCCTGGCTACTCTTCCAGTCTCAACGTGTGAGCCAGAGAGAGTTTTTTCCAAGCTAAAAAGGACTTTAACTGTTGAGCGCAGCACAATGGGAGAGGATCGCCTGCAATCGATTCTGCTGCTCCAATGCCACCGTAGCGCTTGCCCAACTCCTGAAGAAGTTCTTCAAAGGTTCGCGTCGCAGCCCAGACGGATAGAACTTTTACTTTGAAGTGTTAGCTATTGTTTTAATTTGCGATCCTAGCTCGTACGAGTACGAGCCGTCATATACTATTGTAGTAGGTGCCATTTACCGGATCTTATGTATTGACATTTTCCTGCTTTGCGTATTCTGTGTATTGACATTTTAGCAAGCTGTTCAAATAGGCTTATTTATTACTTTCACAGATACTTGTTATATACTTAGTTGATTTCCAAGAAATAATGGGTGACTGGGTGTAGTAAAACAAGTTCTTTGTCATTTTGCGAGGCTTCTAGATCATTCTATTCAATGAAAACTGCTTTAAAAAATCTGCAAGCATGGACGATAAAAGTATATGTGCAGTGTTTTCAGGAGTTGCCTATTATATTTGGACATTTATTTATGTTTCTTTGAAAAGTTTCTATAGAAGTGTCTGTGCAAAATTCGACGAATGTTTCATACCTTTCTCATTACTCTGAAACTTTTCATGCTCAAATTTAATGAAAATTTCTCACATCGTAAAACGACTTTCCCATGCTATGAGTTTTTTTAATCTGTCAGTACAAAATATTGTCTATATTTGCATGTGAGTTTAGTTATTGTACTTAACTTTTGCGCGCATTTGAATCGATTCTGATTGATGCCTTGAATGCCAATTTCGCGGTTGTTCCTACGTGATCATACATAAAGTCCAATAAACAAATTAAGCATAATAGTTATTTTCTAATAAATAAGTACAAGTCGAAATACAAAAGTGCTCAAATTGTTCAATATTCATGATTTAAATTTTAAGCACGCAACATTGGCAAATGGCGCCCCCACAAGACACCCAACATTGGCGCCCCTAAGGATTGCGGCCCCCCCCCCAAAACTAAATCCTGAGTACGCCACTGCGCGCGGGGACTACACGCTATCACAAGGTTTCCAAGAAATCGTGTGAAATTAGAGAAAGGTCATAGTTTAGGGCAGCCAATACTACTAGAAATAGACAGCTTAGTGATAAGAACCAGAAAGTCTGTAAAAGGCTCAGTGGCTTTAAGGTGAAATTGCAGTTAGAAACGAGTACGTCTGCGACAACTTGGTGACATCTAGTGGGATCTAGAAGAAGGAGGAAACACGTCTGTGACAACTTGGTGGCAGCGTTAAGGGATCAAGAAACCAGCGGAAAGCTAACTAGATAAGTGAAAAATGGCAGGAATTAATGACGCATTAGCGCTACTAGCTGAAGAGCTTAGGAATCGTTTAGAAATAGGACCAGCGAGGCATGTGAGAATTCAAAAGTACACGCCAAGCCAAGACATTAGGATCTGGTTGACAGCTTTTGATCAGAGGTGTGAATCAGAAGGAATCGAGGAGAATCATAGGAAAACTGAGCTATTAGCTAATCTAGACTTAGCAACAGCGTTCGCCGCTGTACAGCGACTTAATCTGCCAGAAGATCTAGGATATGAAGAATTCAAGGAGCACTTGATCGAGAGATTTGGTAGAATAGGAAATGCGTCAGAATTTAGGGAAGAGTTTAGAGGCAGAATGCAAGGAAGGAATGAGTCAAAGGACGCTTATGCTGATGCGCTGATTGAGCTATCAGATAGGGCCTTCCCAAACATGAATGCAGAACAGCGAGAGGAGGAGATAGTTGAGCAGTTTATCAAAGGAGTTAGGATTCCGCCAGACACTAGGCAGAAGTTAATCTTCGCCCAACCTGCGAATCTGCAAGAAGCTAGGCGAATGCTAAGGCGAATTGAGGCCGCATGGCAACTATCGCACAAAGGAGGTGTTAGGATGATGAAAGAAGGAGAAGGAGAGCAAGAGAAGAAGCTCCAAGACTTAGTTCAGCAGCAGAAGAATGAGTTAGAGCAACAGAAAAAGCTGATTCAGGAGCTGATGGCGCACAAGCCATGCCGCAGACCGCAGCCATGCCCAGCTCAGATGCCGCGACAGAATTATCAGCAGCAACCGGCATTTCAGCCGAGAGTTCCGGCATATTATCAGCCTAGACCTAGGAGAGAGTTTCCGATTCGCTCTTATTCGCCGCAGCCAGGAAGGTGTGCAATTTGCCAGCAACCCGGTTCAATAAGGCCTGGTATAGGTCACCAGTGCCGCGTGAATCGCAAACAGGGAAACTAGAGTACAGAGGGTGGCATGAGAGGCCACGACCCTCTAGGAGAAATGAGTACAAAATGAAGGCCTCTAATTGTAAATATAGTGTAGATAGTGAAGGTTGGCGAACTGTCCCAATGCGAAAAGGACACATAGGTGGTGTGCATGTAAATAATGCGTTTGCACCAGCACCAATTTCCACTTGTTCTGCGTCAGCACCTCATGCGTATGCACCAGCCGCATCACCATGTGTCAATCCTGCTTATGCTACTGGAAACTTAGCACCAGTAGTAGAAGAAGAGTCCGAACCCGATTTTCGCCAGCCAAAGTCTAAGAAAAAAGTTAAGCAAAAGATTTTTCCGAAACCGAAAGTTGAATTAGTAAATCAGACAGGCTATGAAGCAATAGTAGTAGGCAATATCGATAATCAAGAAGTAGACTTTCTAATAGACACAGGCGCTCAAAATAATTTTCTAAGTAGATCAGTTTGGTCAAAAGTATTCGAGCCGAGTCAGATTACAGAAACAAGTAGGAGAGTTTCCACATTTGATGGAACTACAGTGAAATTAGAAGCAGAAGCAAGTACTTTAGTGCAGTTCGGAGATTTAGAATTAGAAATAGAATTCCTACTTTGCAGCCACGATTGTGACAACATACTAGGCATGGAATTATTTAAAAATCGCTGTGAAAGCATTCAATTAGCAAAACGCATGTTAATTTTAAAAGAGGGGACTTGTATTCCCATGCAGTATACTCATTTACCAGTAAAAGTTTGCCGGGTATACACTCAGGAGAGAGCAGTAGTTCCGCCTAATAGCGCACTGCGAGTCCCAGTTAGATTAGCCAAAAATTCAGAAGCCAATTATGTCACGCCAATGACTATTGAGACCATTGGAAGTAGTATTAGGACTAAGACAGAGACACTAGAAATGAATCCGACCTTAGTTACTATGCGCGATGGCGTAGCCATAGTAGAAGTAGTGAATCAAAGCACGGTAGAAGTGAAATTGCCGAAATCAACCTTAGTAGGTTTAGCTAAGCCAATCAGGGCTAGAGAGCTCACTTATATGAATAATGAAGTAGATCAAACCGTGCCGCCAGATCAGCCAATCACCGGACGTGTCAATCAAACGCAATCTACAAGTGAAACTTGGATTAGCGAAATAGATATTAGTGAAGATTTGACAGCAGAACAGAGAGATAGGGTGATTCAGCTCGTAAAAGAGCATAGAGAGGCCTTTTCTCAACATTATCTAGATATGGGCTTAACATTATTAGTCACGCATGAAATCTCACTAAGGGATGAGACACCTGTTAGGATTCCGACTAGAAGGATTCCCCCTCATCTGCAGAAACAGGTAGATGCTTAGCTAGATGACGTGTTAGCTAAGAACTTAATTAGGCCATGCTATTCGACTTATTCAAAACCTTTAGTGATTGTACCGAAGAAAGATGGTACTATTCGAATAGTCAGTGATTTTAGAGTGCTGAATTCACGAGTGAACTACTTTCCGTATCCGCTGCAAAATATTCAGGAGACATTTTCAAACTTAACAGGCAGTCAGTATTTTAGTAGCCTTGACCTGAATTCTGGTTATTGGCAAGTTCCGATAAAAGAGGAACACAAGTTTATGACTGCATTTTCAACATTAACAAGAGGTCAGTTTGAGTATCAAGTTATGGCTCAGGGCTTATCTAATGCCCCAGGTACTTTTCAAAGGCTTATGAATCTAGTGTTAGCAGGCATTCAGCATAAATATGCCATGTCATACATAGATGATATAGTGACCTATTCTAAGCAGTTTGAAGATCATTTAGAACACCTTAGAGAGGTATTTAAAAGACTAATTAGTGCACGACTGAAACTAAGAGCTAAAAAGTGCAACCTATTTCATAGAGAGTTAAAATATTTAGGCCATGTAATTGGAAGAGAAGGAATTAGGACTGATGAAGCTAAGATAGAAGCCATTAGGAGCTGGCCAAAGCCAAAAGATGTAAAAGAGCTAAGAAGTTTCTTAGGATTATGCAATTATTATAGTCGCTTTGTTAAGAATTATGCTGAGGCTGCACATCCGTTATTTCAACTAACTAGGAAAGGAGTGCAGAACTTTCAGGCAAAGTGGACTAGAGCTTATGATGAAGCATTTGAAGAGCTTAAGAAAAGAATGATGTCAACAGAAGTGCTAGCCTATCCAGAGTTTGTAGACGATGAGAATGTTAGAATGGTCTTAGATACTGATGCTAGTGATGGACGCATAGGGGCCTGCCTAGGCCAAATCCAGTCAGATGGCATCGAGAGACCTATAGCATATTTCAGTCGTGCTTTGAAAGAGACAGAAAAGCGATATCCAATAACTAGGAAAGAACTATTAGCGCTAGTAGACGCAATGAAGCATTTTAGATTTTATCTAATAGGAAAGCGATTTCTAGCACGCACAGATCATAAGGCGATTTTATGGTTGTTAAGGCAAACAGAGGCCCAAGGGATTCTAGGACGTTGGGTGGAACGCTTAAATGAATTTCAATTCGATATTGAGCATAGAAGCGGTGCCAAACATTCCAACGTGGACAGTTTGTCCAGAAGACCGGCAGAAGTAGCTGAAGCAACCGAAATTAAGCAAGGCGTGAAAGCCTATGAAAGTGAGATTAAGCAAGGCGTGAAAGCCTATGAAAGTGAGATTAAGCAAGGCGTGAAAGCCTATGAAAGTGAGATTAAGCAAGGCGTGAAAGCCTATGAAAGTGAAAAAGGCGTGAATCCGAGAGACAGCGTGAATGCTGCGGTAGGCGAGACAGTAGAAGAAGGAGAAAGAGAGATGCAGACTTCGCATCCCGAGGACTCAGAGTCTAGGATCAAGCCATTAGTCATTTCAGGAGTAGAAGGTGCGAAGGTAAAAGATGTGTCAGCACTGAGTTCAAGCTTAACGCAACAGAACAGAGACACTGAACCTGATCACAGAGAGAGTGAGATACCTAAAGTTACAAAATTACTAACCGACTACTTGCAAGTACCATTGAAGAAGGAGCAAATTGTTAAAGCTCAGAGGGAAGACACAGCAATCTGCACACTAATAGAGTGGAAGCAAGAAAATCTGTCAGTCCCGCCAATTCAGAAAAATGAGTCAGTCGAACTGAAGCAGTTGAGACGAAAATATGAGAAAATGAAGCTAGAAAGGAATCTGTTGACTATAGAAGAAGAATGAATCTGGAAAATAGTTTTGCCTAAGTCTTTAGATAAGCTAGTGTTTAGCGATCTGCATGATAGCCCGCTAGCAGGACATTTAGGTAGAGACAAAACAGTTCAGCGAGTTAAAGAGAGATTCTGTAGACCAGGCTTAGTAGCCGCAGTAGAAAAGCATTTGGCAGAGTGCATCCCATGCTTAGAGAGCAAAAGAGGCCATAAAGTGCAAGCTCCGATTCAGTCATTTCCAATTAGTGAGCCATTTCACCGATTACACATAGATGTGATAGGGCCAATTTCAAAGATTAGCAAAAGAGGCCATCAATATGTGTTGACAATAGTAGACAGCAATACTCGCTATCCATTTGCATTTCCAATGCGCAATCAAAAAGCGTGTATCAAAATATTTAAGCTATTGCAAGAAAGAGTATTTAGTGAATATAGCCAATGCCAATGGATCCACACAGATAATGGCAAGGCATTCACTAGCAAACAATTTAGTGCATTCTGTGAGCTGTACAATGTGAAGCACACTTTCACAACTCCATATCACGCACAGAGCAATGGTTTAGTTGAGAGATTTAACAAGCAGGTCAAGTCAATAGTCACATGCCTGATTGAGAAAGATCATAGCAATTGGGATTTATTAATTCCAGCAGCCTTAGTTGCAGTGAGAACTAGCGTTAATCAAACTACAGGCTATTCGCCGCATTTTTTATTGTTTGGCAGAGAGGCAGTTTTGCCCATAGACAGCGAACTTAGAGAGCCAAATCAATACGCTATGCCGAAAGATGCCGAAAGATTAGAAAGCGCTAGAAAAATAGTTAAAGAAAAGTTTGCGAAAGTTCACGATAAGAGACAGACAGACGCCGAGAATCAGAAAAAGCCAAAGGTTATCGAAGTAGGAAGCTTAGTGCTAATTAATAATCCACAACTTAACATTGACGAGTCTAATAAGTTTCATAGGAAAAAGCGAGCCGCCTTTCGAGTGCTTAAGCAAATCTCAGAAGTAGTTTTTAAGATTCAGAAGGAAGAAGAAGGCGAGTTAGTAGGCAACAAGTTATTAGTGCATAGGGATAACATGGCCCCAGTGCCAAACTCTGTGAAAGAGCCAATAGATAAGGGAAGCCAGGAGAGCGCTGAGACAGTAGAAATTACTAATAAGGAAAGCCAGACGATAACTAAGCATTTAAATAAAAGAAATCAGCAGGAGGTAGGACAATCAAGCAAGGGAAGCCACGTCAGAAAGAATAAACTAGAGGAACCAGTTATCGAATTAGAAGAGGAAAGCTCTGATGAGGAACAGCCGAAGTGGTTTTGCAAGATTCGTGAAAATGAACAATCGGTACATGAGAATGAATCAGAGTTGGAAGCGGAGTCAGAAGCTGAGATAGAAAATAATATGCAACATGAGAGCCTAGTGGAAGAGGAAAAGGAGAGGTCAGAGCGAGAGGGAGGAGAAGTAACGATCGATAACAGACGCGAAACAGAACAAGGGGAAGGAGAAGGCGCGCATGCGGGCCACCCTGAGAATGGGGGTACGCCAGACAAAGAGGGTAATAAAACTAAACCATATAACACACGCAGCCGCACTAGGCCGCCCGTCAGATGCCAGTGTTATCTAAAAAAGCTTACTACTGTTTGGAGGTTGCTAGAGAAACTGAACTTTTAGTCAGCCAATAGGAATTCAGTTGCGGTTTAAATCAAGTGTTTTATTGCGCAACGGCCAATAAGATAATTTGTACAGATTAAAACAAGTTAGTTTGTTTGAATTAACTCAGCAGGGGGGAAGTCAAAAATTATAAAAGGGCACACAGAGCCAGGAGAGAGACTAGGATAAAAACCAGAACTAGAATCCAGAGTTAGCCAAAGCTTAAAAACCAAAGCATTACAATGGAAGACTTTGATGCTGAGGCATTCGATCAGCTATTAGCCAGTTTTACAGTAGATTTGTGTCAGGAAGAGGAGGCAGTAGATGCCCAGGATATAGACAGGCCGAAAAAGGCGGAAAATGGCCAGCTAGGCAACCAGCAGAAGGCGGTATACGCCAGCGATAGTCAAGGAGCGCACAACAGTGGTCAGAGTGAGGCGGTATACGCCCACCAAGTCAGCAGCAGCAAATCAGAGGCGGTGTACGCCCACAACAGCCAGCAGGAGGCGGTATACGCCCAGCATATAGACAGCAAACAGGAAGCGGCAAGTGAAGTAACGGCCTCGCCATCGAGACCCACTCAGAGATTGAAGTAAATTGTCATCAGACCGGCTAAACAGCTTGTGCCGCATGAGCCAGGGGCTCGGGCCGCTCTACTCAAAAGGCAGGCAGAAAAGCCTGTAGAGGTCAGCCAGGCCCTCATCAAACGGCAGCCTGAAGGCGCTACAGCTACCCAGCACATCATCGCCAAACGACAGCGAACAATCCTCCCCAGACAGGAGCCGCGACAGCAGCAGCAAATTTCTACGGCAACCAGGCTTTCCATGCCACAGACAGCTATGTCGACAGCCGCGGGAATGCCGCGGCAGCAGACGGAAGTATCTACTGAGAGCCTTCAGCAGGGACTGCCCGCCACGCCGGAATATCGGCGTAGGGCGCAACCAGCCCGTCAACAATCTCAAATGCAATTGGGCGCCAATTTTTCGGCAGTACTGTCATCCATTCCAAGGCAGCGCCATGACTATTACAAGTACCTGATCGGCCAACTGAAGAATTATTTGTGCCGCGTAGCCCTGCTCCGCCTGGATGGGCGAGGGTTTATGCCACAGGCCGGCGAACCAAAGGAGACGATCAAAGCTCTACGCCGAGAATTTAGCTATGAAGAAAGCATTGCCGCTTGGCGCCGAGCAGTTTGGTATGCGCTGCAGACCATCCATCAGGCAGGCTGGGCCTACCAGCAGCTGCAACTCAGGTTCGAGGTGTGTTGGATGGCCGCCGATCTCGGTTGGCCAGTTGAGGACAGCCTTCCGCTAGATTTTAATATGAATTGATTAAGTAAGACATAATTTTGCTTTCTGGCTAAGTCCTAGTAACATTTAATCATATTAATATGTACATTTATTCAGTCGCTCGTGCTTAATCATGCCAAACCATGTACATTTACTCATTCACTCATGCTTAATCATATTAATATGTACATTTATTCAGTTGCTCGTGCTTAATCATGCCAAACCATGTACATTTACTCATTCGCTCATGCTAAATCATATTAATATGTACATTTATTCATTCACTCGTGCTTAATCATGCCAAACCATGTACATTTATTCATTCGCTCATGCTTAATCATATTAATACGTACATTTACTCATTCGCTCATGCTAAATCATATAATTATGTACATTTATTCAGTCGCTCGTGTTTAATCATGCCAAACCATGTACATTTACTCATTCGCTCATGCTAAATCATATAATTATGTACATTTATTCAGTCGCTCGTGCTTAATCATGCCAAACCATGTACATTTACTCATTCGCTCATGCTAAATCATATTAATATGTACATTTATTCATTCACTCGTGCTTAATCATGCCAAACCATGTACATTTATTCATTCGCTCATGCTTAATCATATTAATACGTACATTTACTCATTCGCTCATGCTATATCATATAATTATGTACATTTATTCAGTCGCTCGTGTTTAATCATGCCAAACCATGTACATTTACTCATTCGCTCATGCTAAATCATATAATTATGTACATTTATTCAGTCGCTCGTGCTTAATCATGCCAAATCATGTACATTTACTCATTCGCTCATGCTAAATCATATTAATATGTACATTTATTCATTCACTCGTGCTTAATCATGCCAAACCATGTACATTTATTCATTCGCTCATGCTTAATCATATTAATACGTACATTTACTCATTCGCTCATGCTAAATCATATAACTATGTACATTTATTCAGTCGCTCGTGTTTAATCATGCCAAACCATGTACATTTACTCATTCGCTCATGCTAAATCATATAATTATGTACATTTATTCAGTCGCTCGTGCTTAATCATGCCAAATCATGTACATTTACTCATTCGCTCATGCTAAATCATATTAATATGTACATTTATTCATTCACTCGTGCTTAATCATGCCAAACCATGTACATTTATTCATTCGCTCATGCTTAATCATATTAATACGTACATTTACTCATTCGCTCATGCTAAATCATATAACTATGTACATTTATTCAGTCGCTCGTGCTTAATCATGCCAAACCATGTACATTTACTCATTCGCTCATGCTAAATTATATTAATATGTACATTTATTCAGTCGCTCGTGCTTAATCATGCCAAATCATGTACATTTACTCATTCGCTCATGCTAAATCATATTAATATGTACATTTACTCATTTTCTCACGCTAAATATCCATTGCTCATATGTATGTTGCTCTATTGCTTATGCTAATATGTATTTTTACTTACCGGTTCATAATCACTATTTATAATTTTGCTCCCCTGTTCATTACCTATTTATCCACATGCTCATGTACATTAAATACTTAGCGTGCACTTAATGTCTGTATTGTTCACCGTATTTATTCCTAACATGTTCTCTTGCCCATATTCTACTTCTAATATTATGTTAATATTATGTTAAATTTTCTCACTCAAACAATTATTCAAAAAATTTAAATTAGGGAAGCCAGTTGAGACAGATTGTTATAAATCATCTGAGATATGAGATATAGCCAGTTTTGAGATATGAATCCGCTTTATAAATGTGTTTCTCATGATCAATGATGTCGGTATCTGTTGTATATTTGCATGGGTAACTAATATTTATAATTCGTCTTTTTTCTGCATCTCAAATATTTTGTCTATAGTCGGGCTAGTTGTTGCATTCGACTATTAGGGTTGCGTGTAAAACAACATTACACTGGCCTGAATATAAAGTTCTAGCTTGAATAACTCCTCCACCAGTTAGTAATTTTATTGATGTATTGTTCAAGACACCACTTACTTCTTGACTGATCACTAATCTCTTTTTATTAATTTGTGCTCGGGCTGGTTGTGGCCTGTCTATTTTTATTGGTGAATACAAAACATCAGAACTCAGTGGTGCTGCATAATCAGATCCTAGAGTTCTAAGAAGTAGGTTGTCCTCAACCCCCTTGCCATTTCCACCGGCGCCATCAAACATAAAGTTTTCAACATTCTTACCCATTAGAGCTGTGGCTATAACGGATTCCCAACTCTTTTTGTTTTCTGGATCGGGATAAATTTGGTTATGCAGATTAACAATGAATTCATAGTCGTCATCACTCACTCTAAGTACATCCGAGTAATTATATCCCACCGATTTAGTAACGTAATCGTCATATCTATACTCGCGAAACTCACCTGTAATGAGGTCGTATACTCCATCGTTAAACCCTAGCAAATTCCATTTCATGTCGAATTTAATTTCATTGTTAGTAAACCTCTCTTTGAACAAAGTAGTTACCTGCTTAAGTTTGGTGGCTCCTTGTATTAAATTTATATTCTTGATTGTACTCTGTAGTTTCTTTTCAAGTAACTTTTAACTTCTCTTTATTATCAGCCGCCTTCTTAATTGCAATTTCGACTCTAGTCTTTCGGTGGTTTACCTCACTGCTAACAAGATTTGATATTTTAAGAAATATGTCATTCATACTACTTAGTTCACTCCACTTATCAACATCAAAATAGTAAATACCATCGCTATTGTAAATTATATTATTTTTTCTTATATTCATAAACAAAGTTGGTTATGTTAACGTCAGTGAAATTATCATCAGGATACTCAATCCTACCATAGTAATCATATTTGCTTTTCCATTCCTTATATTTGTTATAGTTTTCTTCACTTGCCCATTTCTTTAGTGTACCGATAGTAAGTCTGTCCTCTCGATCGGTGGAGCTGGTACTGGTGCTATTCCACACATTTTTACATGACTCGGAATCGAACTTATCATAATTTACTTTTGACCAATCAGTGAATACTTTGTACATTTCATCACCACTGTCTATGTCGCGGAGTATGAGTGCTACCTTGTACCAAGTATCATAGTCTTGGGTTTTGTGTTGTATTATATTTACCAACTTTGAAACTCCTTCACAAGTGGGTGGTGGAACGGTGGTTTTTAGTGCCTGTTTGTCGGGTTCTGGGTTTTCATTTTTATCCTGTGGCTTTATTAATCTATTTATCTCATCAAGAATTACATATGGCATGTCTATTAACCCTTCGGGCTTTATACGTTTGTATTCCTTAATTTCACCATCGACATAATATAAACCTGGTGGAGCAAATACTAATGATGGAATGTCAAAACCCACACTTTGTTGAATCGTTACTTTTAATCTATCTACCTTGTTAAAGTAAAAGTGGTGACCCTTGTTTGTCTGAACAATCCAATCACAATGAGTCATACACAGTTCATTCAACTCAGGGCATAGGTCAGCATTATCAATATCGATTACGGTTATATTTGAATTTCGAGTATCTATCCAAATCATGTTGTCTACCTCTGGTCGAAGTGGTGGGGGGGTTGAATTTCTATCCTCTGTGGTTGGCATTCTTGATGGTATTTTTTTCTTTGTTTTACTATTCCAAGTTATACTGCAACTACCGAATATAAAATTAAGTTCTGCATAACGATTAATTAGTTTATCGTACGATTTTGTTTGTTTTAAATTTGTCAATCTTGGTGGTGGGGCATCATGGTTTTGAAGCGGATCCTGTACGATCACAGGAGAGAAACTTGAATCGTTTTGATTTTTTTTCCATTTTATTTAAAATAAATTTAACAATATAATTCATCAGTTTCAATGTACTTCTCAAGGGTTATGGGAAGTTTGAAAATGTTCAACTTAAGCATGACGAAAAATTCATCATTCCTTATGTGCTGTCTCGAAATCAATGCCCATTTATCAACATGTGCAAGATATACTCTGAATGAATACAAATATGGGGGGCATTTACAATCGGTGTGTTTTAATATTTCTGCTTTATATTCATCGTAAGCTTTATCAATTTCTTCAATTAGTCGAGCCTTTAGAGTGGGTGTATGGTTCCGAAAAAACCTAGAAGGAAGGCTAAGCGCGTTACCTTTGGACGTTCATTCGAGTCTAAAAAGAAGCCCGCCGCCGCTATTAATTGCAAGACAGGCGAACCTGCCATTGCTGCTCCCGAGCCCGAAACAAACACTGTCGTTACTGTTGCGTCGGAAGTTAAGAATTTCATAGTTGCTGCTGTTGCTGCTGGTGAAGATTGCGCAATGCTGCTGCTGCCTTAGAGGAGTGTGGATTGTGGAACGACACTCGTGGTGTTACTCCTTGCCATTGCCAATTTTCACAGACAATTAGGTTGTAACGGAACTTAAATAGTTGGATTCAGATTTCATAAAACATTGATGATAAAGTTTAGAACGCTATTGCAATCTATATGCTTGAATTATAAGCTAATAACTTAGTATACTCGCCCTAATGTGCTTCAGACTGCCTAATTCCTGTTGTCGTGTCTACTACGGATGAATTAACAAGACAACAAGCTGAATTGGACGAAGCTGCTGCTGCACTCAGAGAAGCAGGTTTTTGCCACACTAACGGTAAGGCCTGCCTTAGTTTACTGTCTATTATGGGTGGCATCGTTTTTTAAATAAAAAATTTGAAATTTAAAGAATGCTGATATAGAATCGACAAGTGATACTACTGTTATTTAAGACTTTCTGGGACAGTGTTTGTTTGGCCATATGTCAGATTTGTCAATAGAGACATTCCAGAACTGTCAGTTAGTATTTTGTCAATGTAGCATTGTGATGTCCTTTATTTGGTTTGACTGGCGTTGTTTTTTGCAGTCTAGGTTCAAGACTTTTTGGGGAGGAACGATTATGAAAGGTTATGGTTCCAGTAAGGGATAAGGGATAAGCCATTTTCGAACCAATCTCGTCAGAGGACTTTTTGCTGGTTGGGTGGGTTTTATGGAAAATTAAGATTTCGACTGTTATTGTAGTTTATCGGTTATTTCCGCAAGGCCAGTATGCTTCGAGAGGGCATAGAAGCATGTTTCCACAGGATCAGGCGAGCATAGTGAGATCCAGTGCTGCAGCCCTTGTTGTCAAGAGTATCAGAATCGCTAAAGGCCAGCGGCAATCATGGATTTCAGTGCGAAAATTGTATAGGCTTCGAAATCAACAACTGCTCATGAACTTCCGTCTGGTGAAGCTTCAAATGTTTAAAACTACTGCACCAAAGTTTAAAACTATTTCGATTGGAGTGCTGCTTTAGATTGGCAATTTCAGAGTCTGGCAGAGGCAAAGTTTTTAATGACTGAACTGAAACAGCCTGTTAGACGTAGCTGGAATAACCACCAAAGATGGTGCAGGCGCTAATCGTCAAACGATTGACGTTTCACTGCTGAGTGAGAGACAGCGGAAGCTCTACGACATGATTGACAATCAATTGAAGCTTGATCGGCTGGCCGAAAGTGACAACACTACTAGCAATGCAGGAGAGTCGGCAAAGATGCCTCCACCACTGCGAGTAATTTTGTATGGCAGCGCTGGAACAGGCAAGAGTTTTCTGATTGTTGCGCTACGAGAGTTGGTTGGCGAGGACAAGTGCAAAGTATTGGCACCGACTGGTGTGGCTGCGTTCAACATTGGTGGCGAGACACTGCATTCAGCGTTGAAGTTGAACGTAAAGTTTTCGACTACGGCCTGTACTACCAATGCTGACGGTTCAACGACTTCGGGCAGCACCAAGGCATTGTCAGACATGCAACCGGTATGGTCAAATGTGCGCTACATAATCTTGTCGAGTTAAGCATGGTTCGCCAAAGGACACTGGCAAAGGTGCACAACCGTCTGTGCGAACTGTTTCCTGAGGAGAAGCGAGACACACTTGAAGGATATTTCGGCGGCCGGTCAATCATTCTGGTTGGCGATGTGTTTCAGCTGCCTCCCGTGCAAGACAAACATCTGTACGTGTTTAACAAGAATGCTTAAGATAATTTGACACCGATAAGCTATCAAGAGTATCAGAGTTTCAAAACGGTTGTTTATCTAAACAAGCAGGTGCGTCAAGCAAATGACACTGAGTTTGCCAGCATTCTAGTGTCTCTTTGCGAAGGCAAAGTAACCGAAGCCATTTAGAAGACTGTAATGGACAAGTGTCAAGTAGCAGCTGCAGACATGCTACCGCTAGATGCTGATGGCAAATGCACGCTATTGTACCACAAATGAAGATGCGTCTAATGCAAACTGTGAGGAGCTGCGAAAAAATGTTGATGATAACAATTCAGCGCGGATAATCAATGCAACTTGTCCTAGAAGGCAACCATGCTAATGGTAGCAAGCAGAAATCGGAGACAGGCCTAGCCAGGCGATTATTTCTGGCAATTGGAGCACGCGTGATGTTGACTCGGAACCTATCTGTGCAAAATGGCCAAGTGAATGGCTCGGTTGAAACGGTTCGTGGCAACTGCTATGCGAATGGAAAGAAACCCGATTTGCCCGAGTGTTTGAGTTGGATTCGAGGGGAGCACGGCGTTTGCCCGCCAAAAGTTTGCCCGCCGGAACTTTGCCCGCCGATGTTTGCCCGCCAGAAGTTTGCCCGCCGACCTTTTTGCACCAAAATTCATCAGATTAAGCTGCATACCGCATTGCATTTGTATGCGATTGCTTGGCAATGCTTGCATGGCTTTGGCGTTGGGCTGAGTTAAGTTGGTTAGAAAGAAAGGAAAGGAAGGAAAATCGTACATACAATGTACACTCCCGTCCCTTCCAAGTGGGGGGCTGTGGCGTGGGGGCTTAGGGTTGCAAAGAAAGCTATAAATAAAGTCTGCAAAACACTGTCCATAGCTACTTCATAAGTACACTAAGCCGTATTGCCAGACCTTTTTTGAATTATTGATTGATATATACATTTTATTGACTTATAAGCCAATACCATCTTACACCCGAAATGTTCAAATGTACGTATTCACTCTAAGCACTTTATTTATTTTATGCCTTCTGTGCGCGCAATGCACCAACCACCCCAATATTATCACTAGCGTGTTTGCTATAGATATCGTTAGTTTTCTCTCGCTTTGAAATCGTGAAATACAATAGCATTTAGACTATGCACAATTAAGCTAGACTTCTTCCATTCAATCGACGATACGACAGACAGCAAATCTTTATATGAAGTTATTCAAGCTGGAAAGTGAATACCCTGGTCTTAAGCAAGTCTCCCTGCCGCTTCGTGATTTGAACGCTATTTTTTCAATGTTAGTTGAAATCCTTGAAGGTGACCAGTCATGGAAGAAACTTGTCTGAAAATAGGCGCATACACTCTAGCCTGCTTCGGATTGGTCAGAAAAAGTTAACGTGTTGGCTTTTTTCATATTGCAGAACACAAGAGATAAATAGTTTTATAAGGTATAGTAATAATTTTTGTAAAGTATTTTTGTAGTATACGGTTGCTCTAGCTTGCTTTCGATTGGCCAGAAAAGGCTAACGCGTTGACATTTTTCCTATTGTGGTACCAGCTGTTTGTGACATGTTATTACGATATGCTATTTACTCAGTTTCCTAAATAAAAAGTGACGGACACAATCTTAAAATCAGCTTGTATGACCAACAATTGGACTTTCTGGATGATGTCTACAATGGTTATGAGCTGCATAAAATGCAGTCATATTTGCGAAGGACGGCTGCACCAAAAACTTGCTGCGAAATTTGCATTTTGTTCTGTGTAGCCTTTAAGAGTTTACGTTCCTACGCGCCTGTTCTGCAGTGTTTTAAATAAAAGGAGAGACAGTGGAGGCGCTCGCTTCACTTTCCTCTCGCCCGCATCTGCGGGCCTAAGGCATGGCCATTGTCTCGGCTGGGCTGTAGACCGCAGCAGCCTGGGCCCAGAAATACCGTGCTTCGAGTTCAATTCTTTCTTATCCGACGTGAGCAGAAGGTGCAGGATGGACACAAAATACTACCTGTTACAATGGTTCCCTGACCGCGTGAGTCTGCTAGACGAAGTTCCTGTCACGAAGGATAACAGAGGGTTGAATAGAAGCCGGTTGATGGACAGCACAACATCAACAAATCGGGATCCGGCGACCAGAGGACATATTGCGTCGTTGGCGTGCTTGACGGCATTAAGTCGCAACGGTGGTTCAGTTCAACTGCCTCCACGGTGCAGCCGCCGAACTAACTGACGCGTGTTTAACAGCCGTTCAGATGGATCGACAAGAAGAGTCAGCCCCGACGTCACTGTCTCGGCGACCGGCGTGCAGATCAATTTTCCTGCCCTGAGAGGCGATCCGTCTCAAAAGCGGAGCAGTGTTCCGGCAGAAAGGCCAAGAGTCGCCTCCCCACAGCAAGAAGACTGTGAGGGAAATCTGCGGTGCATCCGGCAGGAAGACCGGATCACGATCTGTGCATGCAAGAGACATGCCAGTGAAGCTACTTAAGATAGCTCACGAGGACTGCATGCCCGTTTCCGAGGTGGCGGACTTCAAGGTTGACCCCCTTAGAGCAGCGCGAACTGAAGAATGGTAGCGACCCGGCTTGAGGAGTCCCCAACATTACTATACTCATGGCTGGTATTTTTAAGCACGGTTCAACTTTAAACTATACTTCGAGGTGTCGAGTCATAAGAAAATGCTCATATGTCTAGTAACGGGGATAGACTAGGTCACCTGGTCGTGTCACCTGGTCGAGTCACCTGGCGAGGCTGGACGGCAACGAGAGGACCCAATGTGAGCCTGGAGCGAGGGGACCAAAGTTATGAAGTAGGCCCCAAAGTTGCGGACGCTAGCCTTTGTCTAAGACACCCAACGTAGCTCGGCTCGCACTATCAGCAGCAGCAGCATCAACGATCTCAGGAGTACGCAACAATCAGCCGATCGGCTCAGGACAGCAAGACCAGTTCAGCAGGAGTTCATTGTGCTTCCCACGCTCAATTGTTTGCACAAGTGAAAGTTAGAAGAGTTTAGCCGGCTGAAATTGGCTTGCACTAAGAACGTCTGAACGTCTGGTTCTCACGAAAACTGCTGAGATCAGCGCCCAAGATCTGCGACATCGATACAGCTGCAACACTGGTGGAGCCGCCGAATGACGCACAACGGCGGTGTCCGATTTCGCTGTTCACATGAAACTGGCATGCAGGCATCCAACTTTCGCACCAAAAAAATAATTCCCAGATTTTCTTGCAATTGCGTTGATCTAGAACTCTTTTGCTACAATTGCTATTGGTTTGAAATAACGCTGACTGAGGCAAATTTTGTTGTATAAATATTAGTGCGAAAAGGTAGAAATTGGCCAACTTGCGAGCGAGCCAACTGGCGGCCTAACAACTATCGGTCGAACAAAAACTTGTGTTCTAAACTTTCGATTGAACAGTAAAGCCAGTAAAGTTGAAAGGCTAATTGAAATCAAAAGGAGGCGCAAGCAAACATATTTAGCCGCTTAACTCGACAGGCGCGCAACCTCCTATATTGGTGAAGACACCCAACCGGCGCTAGAAAGCACGATAAGACCTCTTTTCAAGCAACCATTAACATGGGAACCCGAGAAGGCAGGCCCGGATATGAAAATATGAGACTAGACCAGCTGCGACGAAGATGGAAACTTCGTCGGCCAACTATACAATGGAATCCCAAGCAGGGACGCATAGTGCAATACGCAGATGTTAACTCGGACGACAACACACAGGTTACCCGGTTTCACGAGGAACTGTTAAAGCAAGTGGTGATCTCAAGCCGACCACAGAGGAATGATGAACACCAATTGTTTCGCATCCACCAAGAACTGTTGGATATCACCAGCCCAACGGCAACAATAGTAACGCATCTGACCTCCCGCCGAATCTTGGAGAACCCAGGAAATCTCAGCTGGCTGGGGTCAGACTATAGGATGCTGGGAAGCAACACGGTCATAATTATTGACTATACCGACCAGGACGCCTTCGCGTGCTCCCACTTTTCAGTTCTAGCGCGCGGAATTCGGTCGGTGGTAACGCACCCTTGGGGCCCGAAATGTCGGCACCTTCAGCGGCACGCCACCCTAGTAAAGTACCTGCTACAGATATGGCAATACCACGGCATCCACCTGGGGTCAGGGGACATAAAGAAGCCAATAATGATGGCTTACTCCCCAGCTACTTTGCAATGGCCACAGCTGAAGGCAGCACTAATAGCAGCTTGTGGCAGGAGTATGGAGGCAGGGAGAAGGGGAGGAGCAATCCCCTAGATGCAAAGAAGGGGGCCCGGTCAGCGAGGTACCGTCGGTGGGATGGGAAGGCCATCGAGTTCGAGACCGACCCACTCTGTGGATGCCCTCGTTGGCAGGCTCCCTCTTTTGGCACCCACGGTCAGCAGCCCCGAATTGTTTCAAGGAAGGGCTTGAGGGCTTGGGGAGCCAATCGTGAGCAGTGTAGTAATTCCCATTTTTCTCTCAGCCTCCAGATACAATATTAGCAAGTCAATAAACAAATAAGTGTAGCTACAAGGAAGCCAATACAACATCAAGTAAGTCCGATTAACACTTGTCTTTACCGACCATTGTAACCTGTCAATATAACAACACAATGCCATCACTCTGTTTATTTGCACAACTGCACCATAAAAACACGAAATGCACGGGCCACTCAGCAGAAATGCTAAAACTCAAATAGTAGTCAATGTTAAACAGTTAGGCAGTAGGAAGAGGGCGATAACGGTGGCGACAGCATATTCCTAGAAAAAGCACCACGAGAAGAATGAGAAGCAGGCCCCCGCCACCGAGTCCGCCGAGCCATCCGCGTAAGGCCCGTAAGCCGGTATCAGACTCAGCCGCACGCTGCGACAATTCAGAAACGCGGCGCTCTAGAATAGTTACTCGATCATCCGTGCTCGAGAGAAGCTTGGCCAGTTGTTGCAGGGCGTGTTGGGACATTTTAAATGGCGAGAGGGATGAACTCGGAAGAATTTAGAAATAAGAAAGAGCGGCCGAGGTTACCGCCTGACCTTTTAAAGCGAAAGCCCGGGGGCCCCAAGGCTAATTAGGGGGGGGGGGGCGATACCCCCCCTTAAAAAATTGATCCGCCAGAGCTTGGGCGCGGGTTAGATAAAGTGAGAGAGCAGAGACCCTACGCCGGAGGGGTGAAAGTACATACAGACGTGCCACATAATTTACAAAACTAAACAAACTTAACTATTAAAAACGTTTGCACCCTCACATTGATTTTACTTATGACTGTTCTATTAAAAAAGTCTTACTCTGGCCCGATTCGCAAAGCACTGACATAGCAGGCTATCATTTAATATTGATATTACCCAACCTATTCCTCCTGATGAATATTTCCTCTTCTCTAATACGATCTTCACAGATGAATTTCGCCGCGAATTTCTAACCCCTATAATTTTAGTTTCAGAAAGTCCCAGCGCACACCAGGAGAAGGCGAGGGTAATCCTGCTACGCAAGGATTTCAAAAAAGGGGGAAGTAATATAGGGATTAGAAATTCAGCATGCAGGCTAAGGCCTAGGGACTACAAGAGGGGAGTCTAAAGCCGGGGAAGCTAGAACAATAGAAATGGGAATAGGCGGAGCTTACAATAGGACACGCAGCGCATGGCAAACTACAGCAATTTCCTCACGAAATTGCTCCATTAATTTCAGACAGACATCAAAGGCGAGGCAGCAATTTGACCTGGACGGTTGACAAGCAGTGACGGCCGGCCGGAGAATTCTTAATGAGCCGGGCGCGGAGGCCGCACCTGGGGAGGAGCTGCGGGCAGGCCCGGGACCGACGCCCAACCCCGACCGGCGTGGCAACCGAGGGGTGGATGCGTGAGCCGGCCCGCACAGAAGGACAGTGAACTGAACTCCCCCCAGATGCTCTAACGCAACCAGAGTAATCCGCTAAGTCTAACCGTATAACCCTCGCCCCCGTAGTTACGGGCATGTCTAGTGTTGTTAATTGCATGCGCTGTTTAGTGTAAACCCCGCTGTCGTGAGGAAAGCGGTTCCCCACCTCATCGGCGGCAGGGGACGAAGTTGTAGAGCTCCGCATAAATATACGCAAGCGGGAAGCCCACGGAGGCTTATTCTTCTTCTGCTGGTATTAAGCTAGAAACTGATCTATTGCGTCCTATTGCGATTGTTACAAGATTCTGCCATAAGGCGACCTCCTATAAGGACGTAAGCTCTCATACAAAACTAAGTGCAACAAGAGAGAAGCTTACATTTTGTACATCTCTAACTCTGTAGCTGGAGGACAGATGCTGGTAGAGAAACCAAATCCAGTGAAGAGTTTTATTGGGTAATAAGGAGATTCACGAGATTGTGCTACAGTTTGAGACTGAAAATGGGATGGGTGTTGATTTTAACGGTGAAGAGTTTGTATTGACATTAATCAGTGAGATAATGTGAGAAAAAATTACAGTTGCTTAATGATTTCTGCAAAGTTATAGTAGCCGTCGTAATCTTTTACATAGGTTACTCCATACTTAAGAAACCAGTGTCTGGAGAGCTAGATTAATATTAGGGACATTTATTTTGTGGTCGGGCCAATATTTCCTCATGTACTCACTGCACTCTAGTTTGCATCGGTACTTACTCTTGTAATTGGGCTCGTGCGCTTTTTAATAAGAACCTGGAGAGACGATTGAAAGCATTTTTATTGACAATTTAATTTTTTCGAAAGATGAGCACCCTATTGAGTTTGGGGATTGGCGCTAAGTTGATTGTCTTGGCACCCTTTTTGCAAGGCTGGGAGGCTCCTTAGGAGACTGATATTTTGTGCTAGACTGATGAGGCTGCATAAATTTTTTATAATAAATGTAGAGGTTAAAATAATTTTCGGTGAAGCACGTACCCTTTTTTCGGGAATAATATTGAGGCTGTGATAATTTTTGTCACAGAATACTACACTCAAAAAATGCAACTCACAAACTGATCTGGAATAATAAAAGTACAGAATTTATAATATGGAGATAGATTTTTTGGAGGCAGCCGCGCCATTTATTTCCTCCTTTTTTGCATACTTGAGCATCATTTGTCCCTTGTGCTCATTCTGACTTTAACCATTTGAGGCTTTCGGCCAGTCCCGTGCTTTTCCTCCCCAGGGCTCTGCATGAACTCTCGCATCCCTCTGTATTTAGGCGCCACTTGCGTCCTTGGGGCTGGCGCCCCCCTTCTGCATTTTAGTGTGTTTCATTAGTACAGTATGGGGCAGTATTACGGCTCTCGCCCAGCCGCGCGTTTGTGCCCAATCGTGGCCTTTTCTCTTTTAAAGTCCCAACACCGCTCAGGTAACCCTTTGTGCCCCCGGGCTCTGCGATTGTTCAAGCACCCCGGTATTTAGGCGCCGATCTCATGCGGGCAGGCGCCCCCGCAGTGCGTTTAGGGTCTCAATTATGGGCCTGACCCACCCTTTTCTCAGCCGCCATGCCAACTTACCATCTTTTGTCAATCAAAATTTTATTCTATTTTTGCAGTTTTACCTTTTTAAATAAAGGCGCGCTCCGCCTTCACTCCGCCTCTTTATTTGAACGGGGAGAGTGTAGTGAGCCGCTAGTTTATGGTTAGGCGTCGCCCTTGTCAGCCGTTCCCTTACCCTCCCTTTGGGTTGCTGTCTGCCGCTGGTCAGCTTCCCGCCCCCCTTTCGTTTGCCTGTTGCCCCCCATGTCCCTTTCCGCCCTGCTGCGTCTCCGTTCTCAGCCCTCAGTCTCTCGACTGTGGGCTGTCTCTGTTTCGCTTCCATCCTGTTTTCCTCTGTCATGCGAGCAAGTCACATGACAGTTCTTGCGTTCTTTGAGTCTTAAAGTGCAGTAAACATGTTTACTGCACTCGTTGGCCCTGTTTACCGGGTGAGTCACATGCTTTCGGACCCCTCCCTTCTCTAAGGAGAGGAGTGACTCATGTTGCTAAAAATAGCAACTGAGTCACAGCCATGTGCACTCTGCCGGGGGACCCTCAAGTGACGTCAGTTCTAAAAATAGAACAAGTCACGAGGTCTTCCGCGCGCTTGTACCCTGCCCGAGACTCTCGAGTGACGTCAGTTCTAAAATTAGAACAAGTCACGAGGTCTTGTGCGCGGGTGTTTCCCGGCTATAAATAGGAGCCCTCTCCCCTTGTTTCCGTCAAGGAGTTCTTGATTCCCGAGTTCTAAGACCTGTGTGCGGTAGCGTCTGAACTGAGCGCCCGACTGCGTTTATTGAATCTGTTCTTATTGATCTGACTGAGACCCTACTAAAGCACGCCCCAAGCCTACGAGAGGCTAACTCAGCCCTCCCTCTACCATCCAAGCCCGGCGGGTGCTGCTGACGAGACGCCTTATACGTTGAACTGCAAACCTGCACGTCGTGCTGTGTTCGTTGACTTCCTTACTTCGTTCCGACGGGAAGCTCACCTCACCGAAGGCCGAGACCTAAAGGAACTGGTGGCAGCACTACCTACGCTACTAAAGTTAAGAAGGCTTTTGAGTGAGAGGACGGAGCCCAAGTCACTGCGCTGTACAGCAGGACAACCACAGGTACAACACTGGTGGCAGCGGTAGGATTCAAAGACCTACCAGGCCACCCCGAGAAAACCATAAGTACTTCAAAAGTATAAAACTAAAATGAATAAGCAGTGACTTGGGCACATAATTATAGCAAACAGTTTTTGAATGATATATAGCTTTTAAATAGATGCATTCAATTAAACAGATCTGTAAAATTCAAGTTAGTCACTAGGTAGCTTTAGACTATAATTGCTGCATGATTTAGCTAGTAACTAAAATAATATGAAGGTCAATTATTTACGAAAAAATCTTTATAAAATCTATCAAAGCTAAGTTTTGTAAGTTTTGTAAGTTTTGAAAGTTATATCAAAAGAAGAGCTTTGTATCTGCTTTTAATAAAAATCTATCACCATTTTAAAGTGAAAAAGTGAAAAGTTCCTATCTAGCTAGTGCATTTTTCAATTTTCCAAGAAATGAAGTGTCCCATCCTTTTTCTAGGGGTCCTTGATCAGAGCTCATACCAGAACAGCAAAGTCAGGATAGACACGACTTAGCGGCCCAAGTTCTTCAACTGAAATTGAAACAACTGATGGAATTCATTACCAAAGGAGCTATCTTTGGGCCTATAGATGCAAAATGTACACAATTGAATGTCAGAAATGGGGTATGCCACATGCGCATATTCTGATTTTGCTACGGAACTGGATTAGGCCAAATCAAATTGATAGCGTTATCCGAGCTGAGATTACAGATCCAAACTGTACCGGATACCCGCTGTACCGAAGAAGCTCACCTGAGGATGGTGGCTTCACCTTTCCAATAACCTGTGGCAGGTGGCTGCCCCTGGTTTTAATAATATTTATTTACTCCTTCAATTTAATAGACATTTATTAACTTTCAAAATTTGGTGCTTTTCCTTTTACGATAAGTGCAAGCCGTATTTTTTGTTTTCCCATGTAGGGCCAAGTTACCGAAAATTTTGTCACGCACCCCATCCCGCAATGGGATATTTTAATCTCCACCCCGTGCCAACTTGCTATCCCTCCGTTTGCCTTTTTGCGTACCACATTTAATTGCATGTATTTTCATTACTCTGCCGTCGCTGGACCAGACGCGTTTCGTATGCTTTCCTTAATCTGGTCCAGCGGCAAACTTTGCTCACGTTTACTTATAAAATGTGCGTCTGTTTGTGTTTACTTTTGGTTTAACCTCCTCCTCCTCCTCCTCCTCCTCCTCCTCCTCCTCCACCTACTTTCCCTCCGTTTTTGACGCGTTAGTTTAATTCTGTACTCCTTTCTGCTTACTCTCTTAGTTTTATTTCATTTTAATTAATCGTCGCACCGCGGCCCGCCGAAAATCATCCTCGTTAGTAATAATAATCTATTCATCCTGCCCAATAAATCCCAACAAATAAAGAAATAATATCGATACAATTCATTATAAATTAATAGTTGACTTTAAGCCGTAGCTTATCTTGAATCTTTTGCCGGTGGGGCGTAAAATAACCAAGTTTCCTCAGCTAAAGAAAAGCTCCGAGACTTATCCGTTCCGTAATACGTAAATTACGGTGGTGGCAGCTCTACCCTACTGGAAGTAATAAGCTCAGCAAAACGACACATTAATTACGGTGCCTACATTTCCGGTGTTTTCATCGCTTTGAACGACCGCGCCGCTACACGACCGCTCCGCTACGAGTACGACTACCCTCCCCCGGACTTGAGGACCCCGGCTGTCGGAGTAAAAGGAGAAGATTACGTTGTGATTTGCCTGCGCGAAATTTCCTACTTTACTCGTGCGAACGCAACGCTACCGGGTTTACACGATAACCGGCCAACTTTCAACTTTGTCAATTCTTCTCCACCCCCACCTCAAACCCTACATGCTAATGGACAGACTGCGGAGGTCAATTTGGAAAACAGGTAGGTCATTCCCTACTGCCCACTCCTGTCAAAAGTTCAACGCACACATCAATGTTAAATACTGCAACTCAGTCAAGTCAATCAAGTACATTTGCAAGTATGTCAACAAGGGCAGCGACCAGGCAGTGTTTGCCCTTGAAAGGCAAGGAGCTGAGCGCGATGAGGTGGCTTGCTATGAGAGTGGATGGTACATCAGTTCAAATGAAGCTGTGGCGAATTTTTGGTTTCTCAATTCATGAACACTACCCAACCGTAGTGCACCTCAGCGTGCACCTGGAGAATGGTATATTTCCGCACTCTAAAGAGTGCGTCAATGGCAAAAGCACGAGTGCGCGTAGCACGAGTAATACGAGACCATAGACAATTAAACCGAGACCAGTAATACGAGACCATAGACACTTAAACCAAAGATAGAATCACAAGCCCGAGTATCGTCGAAAGCTTTATTTCGTCAGATTTCAAAAGGGTTGTGCCATAGACATATGCATTCCTCGGAGTTTCGACGGACGCTGTAGCCGTTTTGTCTACAGAAAGCAAATTCGAGCGAGAGAGTGAAGAAGTATTGGCACAGTCACTGGAGGTTATTGGCACCGACGAACAATTGGAGAAGCTACTGGCTACGGAGCCAGAGGCTTTATGTAACCTCGACAAGCTGGAGGAACTGGCTCAGCAGATGGCGAGAGAGAATGAGTCCAAGTCAAGCGTCTCCAAGGAAGTGGCGATCATGAAGAGGTTCACTATCTGGTTGACTGATAACCATCTATGCTTGGACTTCAAGGAGGCTATAGCAGAGGAGATAGCTAAGTACGTCCGTTACTTCTATGCAAACCAGCGAAAACCTGATGGCACCTTTTATTCACCCAACACGATGGTTGGTATTCGAGCTGCTCTCTTTCGTTACCTTATGAAGTTACGTAGACTCAACATCATTACTGATCCGACTTTCCACGCGGCTAATCTAATGATTAAGCATGTGTGCAACGCCTATCTGAAAAATGGAGGTTGAATCTGGCATTATAGAGCTATCGAATCTGACGACATGAACAAGTTGGCTGCCTACTTCGACAGGTCTAGTCCTTTGCGTCTGCAGGAAGAGGTGTACTTTAATTTGTTGTACTATTTTGGCAATCAGGGCCGCGAATGGCTACGTGGAATTTCTGTGCAGTCATTCAGCAAGACGACATTTGCTGACGGCTCCGTGGCCATTGGTTTGCAATGTGGTACATCTAAAAATGTTAGAGGTTCTACAGACATGAAGGAGTGCGACAACAACAAGGAAGCGATGATGGTGGCAATGCCAGTGGCATCAAATTGTCCAGTTGAGGCCTTTCTGCTGTATCAATCTAAGATCGCCGAGACTCTAGGATGGAACGGCCACGATTTTTTTTCAGAGGCCAAAGAATCGCATCAGCCCTGACGGTGTATGGTATACGAAACAGCCGGTTGGCGTGAACACATTAGGCCCCATGCTAAAGACGATCTCCGCTAATCCTCGGCTCTCCAAAATGTACACTGCGCACTGCGTCCGGCCGACGGTTGTTATAACCCTTCACGAAGCTGGTTTTCCAATGGAGACAATTGCAAAGGTTACTGAACATAAGGTGTGTGCCGAATATTACTTTTATGTATATAATGTACATTTTAATTTCTTATACGTGTGTATATAGAAAGACTTTATTTAATGTAGATTCATAAGTACACAATTCTGCAACAACACGCGTGCTCTCCAGGTATCTACGTCTGTGGAGCGTTATATCTGACGTGGGAAGAAGAGGCAGGCGACTATTGCCAGCATGAGCTGCCAACTCACGCGTGCGCTGACCGACACGGACAAGCCCAACTCTGGTGTACCGGCGGTTCCGGTTGATGCCTCTAGTAACGCGAAGCGCATTGAGAAGCATGGTGCTCCCGAAACGCTAACTTTCGGCCGCTTTAACGAGGAAAATGAAAGATCATTGCTAATGGTGAGACAAACACCGTTGAGTTTCATTTCGACTATTGCACTTTGTTTTGAGACTGAGTTAAAGCTACTAGGAAATATCGCTTTGCACGTTGGTGGTTTCACATACTTTCTTTTAGTACGCTAGTATATGTACGACTAGTATAGTTTGGTATAGTAATACAAGAGTATGATTATATAGTATTTGAATAACAATCTTAAAATGAGCTACAACTGTTCTTATTTGTTAGTTACTATTAATCAGCTGTTAATTAGCTAGATCACAGTGAATTCGTGCTTTAGTCTATATACCTATTTAATTGAATTGCACATTGCTGCTAATATTGAAACCTTATAATTTTCATACGAGGTGTGCGTAATGAGAATTTAAATGAACTAAATATACTGTATAATTAATGTTCTGTTTTCTTTATAGTGCAAGAATCGCACATCATTCCTGCACTGATTTTCTACTTGATTTCAATGGCGTTTTTACCATAGACAGTTGCATTCCGGCACGCGAACGAGTGCGGGAATGACATTCCTGCGCGCTGAATCCGATAACACTGGTCAAAGAGTGTACTTCACCAAGGAAAACATGGTGCAGCAAGGTCAGCGACCACCGAACACTCCACCTTGAGGCAACAATTGTGACAGGATCCGGCAAAGGGCAGTTTGTGTTTATTCCAAGAATTCCAATTATTCCATTAGACCTGTCTTTTCAATTCAAGCGAGTATAGTTCCCAGTGAAGGTCTGCTTTGCCATGACCATAAACAAAGTTCAAGGACAGTCGCTAAAGGTAGCCGGAATCAACTTGGAATCACCCTGCTTCTCACATGGCGGACTTTATATTGCATGCTCACGCGTTGGAACTCCAGCTAGCCTCTTCATCCTTGCTCTCAGGGTGAGAACAAATGAATCCGGTGTATCCTTAGGCACAGCAATAAACATCTGTGAAAGTTGTTACAACTGAACTATATTCACTTCACTGACATGAGTGTATCTTTAAACTGAAATTTTCTCTATTTATTAATTTTATTAAGAGCTACATTTACCAGCAGCAGACGTACCAAGTTCCCCTATTTAATTTTTTTTCTAGCTAAGTTTTTTGAAACTTTTTGCCGGAGTGGACGAACCACAGAACACGAACTCAAGTACTATTTTTGCTGTGTGACGTAGCAAGTGTGACGTAGTCAGTTTAAGGTGGTCCCGCAAAAGGGCCGTTGGACTACAATTTCACTACAATTGGTGGTAATCATTGGTGCTAATCATTGCGTACATTGTAATCTTTGCGTACGTCTGTAGGGTCTCGCGCGATTAATAATTTCAGTTCTCGCTTTTCCCCCGCAGCCAATGATAACTCTCCGCATTTATTATGCTAACCTCCCTGCGCTCCTTTATTAACCCCGCCTGGCGGCGGGCTGGGGGGGGGGGTTTCACCCCTTCCTTCCTTTCCTTCTTTCCCTCTCGCTTGTCTCTCCTTATCTCTCGCCACGGCCCCACCCTGTCTGGGCCAGACTTGTTAACGCATTCGTGCTCCACCTTGTACTGCCACGGCTAGCGCCCAATCACGCCACTACTTGTCTACTTGTACTCACCGCCACCACCGTACTCAGCTTTATCACTTGCTACTTTGTTTCACCATCATCCATCATCTGCTTGACTTCATAACTTAAATTACATCAACCCGTTGTTGCAGCCGCCAGTGCCCCAGAACGCTATAACTCTTGTATTGACATTAATCGTATTGACAAACGACAATAAACAGTTTACGGCAGTCCTCTGCCATCATACGCCAAGTGCTACCGCTACACAATCCACTCCGCAAGAGTTGACTTCACCATTAATTTGGGACTACAACGACTACAAAACCGTGACACAAGAGTCAAGTACTGTTCCCTCCAGACTGGACTAGAACTAGAATATTGATTTGCAAAGAAACTTGGTAGAATAAAGCTTGGTACTTCTACTGTTAATTTGCTGCTTCAATACTAAAATATATTATTTTATCACTCCCCAAATATGTTCCTTATTGGTTTAGCTATTGTCCTGCATATTTACTCTGCTTAGTTTCTCTTGAATACTTAAAGAGTACAATTTTTTCACTTAGTCTTAGACAGCAACTGCTGCACCGCTTTTTTGTTGTTATGCTTGAAAGCAACATATTACTTAAACATATTACAACATATTACTTAAACAACATCCTTACTTAAAAATATTCAGATAGATTCTATACTGTCCTGCTGTAAGCATTTGTGTAGTCTTAGATTCTATTCTGTTCTGTTTTATTCTATTCTAGAAATATACTTTTTAATACACATTTATATCAAGTTTCGTTTACACCTTCTATACTAACTATTAAGTCTTTTTGTATGACTTCATATTTTAGAATAAATGCAAAAATAGTTCCGGGGATTGGAGTTTCCCAGGTTCAAAATCCGCAGGTTTTAACAGCTTGTTATGTCCAGTCTCTACAATTGATTTTCAATTTAATGGCTGCTAATCTATTAAATCTATTAATCTATTAATTTAACCAAAAGTCATTAATATTATCATAGTATATTAGGCCTACAAGAAAAGTTTGATGCATAATCTAAGCAACAAGGTATTGATTGTGCATTAGGCTGGACCTTATTTGCTTTATTTTGTTAATATATATCTACAACAAAAGCTAAAGAAAATGTTCTTTGGTTAATATAATTCTATAATATGGGATCTATCTCCCTAAGATTAACAGATCTCTATCTCCCTAAGATTAACAGATCTACACTACTGTCAAGAATGTATCCAGTGTACGCCAGAGTTTTTTAGTGCAAAATTTGTATATACCAAATACACCAAAAAGTATAAACGTGACTGATATATATGCCAAAATTTCAAAATTATGCAACCCTATTTCTGCACTGCAACAATAAATGACCTTTTTGCATTGCTATATTTGACATTTACACATACACAATAACAAAATAAGTGTCAAGTCTATTTCTCCTTTATAAAAACTTGCAATTATACAAAGTTAGTGTCAGATTTCCATCCTCTAAATAATTTGTACTAGTGCTAATTATATACCTATATGATAATATGCTCGAATTTTCTTTCTATGTAATAGCTGTATAATCGAATAATATTGTAGCCTTTCTTAGAAATCAAATTTACGCGAAACGCTAAATAATAGTTTTGTGGTAGGCGCGGGCACGGCCTCCCACTGCGCGTAATCCACCGGCTGGATGACTCAATGAACCGTTATTCCCGGCGTGGAAATCTGTGACACTCAATGTAACTTTCCTTCCCACCCCCTGGCTTAGTTTTGTTTTTCCGTGCTTTTCCCTGGGATCCACCCGGTGCTATTTTCGTCACCACCCGGTGTAGCTCGTACCCGATCTTTTCCATTTGATGTGGCCGCAGCCTTCTGCTGAAAGCATAGGGCCGCAGTCACATCTTAGGCACTGCTGTCCGCTGCTAGTATCTGGAATAGGAATTTTTCTGCTGCCTCCATGCACTCTAAGCAGCCTTCCTTGGCGCTCAGAAGTTGCACAATATGGCGCAATCTTCAACATAGGAAATTAGGAAGTTTTGCCTAGCCTAGGGTTAGTTAGTGGAAGCCGCCAAATTTGGCGCTTACCTGTACTGTTGTTGCCTGGCCTGCCGCGTACAATCGCTCAGTGTACGCAAGTCTAGTTAGCCGCACTCCTCCCCTTGTGCGCTCTCTGGACCCTCTCCCCTTCTGCTCTCTCGTTCCTCCTGCGTCCGAGCCTCTCCCCATGCGTCATCCTATTTTTAGACTGACGGTTTCGCGGACCCCGTGTCCCGAGCTGAACCCTCTCTCACGTGCGTGCTGCCTTGTGCGCACAAGCCCAAATTTGGCATGCTATTGTCACTGGTGGCTTGAGGCGACTGTCGGCGCTTCGTACAAGCTACTTTCTCCCCCATGTTTAATCAATCTGTTGTGCATCATTATCCGCACTTTTCGGCTGCAGTTCCATGGTCAAGCCCTTAGTGTTAAGTGCAACTAGAGCTAAATGCGCGTGACCTGATGTCTGCCACGGCAACGCCGGAGGATACAATGCGCTGGATGGCCAAGGTTGGGCTTATCGGCAACCAACGTACATGCTCCTGTCCAGCCCAGACCCCCATGAACCTGCAGCGTCGAACTGGTGATCGCTTCGTAGATGGCTGGGCCTGGGACTGCAAGACTTGCCGCAGTCAGCAAAGCATCAGGAAGGACTCTTTCTTCGAGCGTAGTCACCTGACATTGCAGCAGCTTGTCACCTTGCTGTACTGCTGGTCCAGGAATGAGACCAAGATGGCCGTGATGCACGAGTGTCGCATTAGCGATCATATGGCTGTGGACTGGCTTAACTTTGTCAGGGACATTTGCTGCCAGTACTTCATTGACCACCCGATGCAACTTGGTGGACTTGGCACTACTGTTGCAATCGATGAAAGCAATTTTTTTCATTGCAAATACCAGCAGGGTGCATACCGTGAGGGTCATTGGGTCCTTGGCATGGTAGAAAGGGGTAGCCTCAAGTGTGTGATGGTTGTTGTGCCTGATAGGTCTGCTCAGACACTGCTTCCTATAATCCAGCAGTTTGTCCTGCCCACAGATACTATAAACACTAGATAGGCCACTCAGGCTAATTTTCTGGGCAAGTTTTTTATTTTAATTTCTGCTTAGTAGCAATGAAAGGAAGCAACAGTACTATTTGCTAAATTAGACAAATCGAGTGACTGTTTTTTGAGACATCGTTTTGCTAACGCCATAAACAACTAACTTGTTTTGTGCAGTAATGGTGTACATTAAGACACGACAGACAGTGTACAATGCCGCCATCTTTCAAAGTGGAGGAAGGGGGTAGTCAGGAATAGGATTAATATCAGTTTCGTATAAGGCAGGGTGAGTGGATCGATAATTTAGACCCACTGGTGGTGGGATAGAAGATAAAGGACTGCACATAGCTAGCCTGGGTTAGGTGTGGGGGTTGAGAGGTTGTGGGTTAGAAAATTTGGGGGTGGCCAATCGTGCATTAAATACAAGCTTATATAGATAAACAGGACAAGAGTCAGAGTTAAAGAAAGTTCAAGTGCATACTAGCTTTTTTATCAAATCTCGTACTCGTAGAAATGTTTTGATTCGAACCACTGCTGTGCTCCCACTTGCACGAGCTCTGTGCTATTAACATCCGAGAAGGAAAATCTGTTGCGAATGCATAAATTACCAAAAGATGACACTGGCGAAGCGCTGGCAGCAGCTACTGCAGGAGCGTGGATATTGACCTTTATAAACAATTAAATCACGGGGCCTACGTGTGTTCAGCTTGCACTTTATGGACGAGGCCTACTGCTGCCTTACAAAGTGCCACGGCAAGACATCTGTTTTCGCTGGGATGCAATCCCACACCAAGAGTTGATGCTGTTATTGCTGCCTCGGCTCGTTCAAAAAGACCAGCTACCCTCTGTGCAAAGGACTGATAAACGATGAAGAGGCAGACGACATGTACCCTCCAGTGCTGGGGCCAATTAGCAATCTATCTGCAGCCGAGCCTGCGACTTGCCTGCTGCCAGTGCTGTGGCAGAGCAACCTTCGGCTACCAGATTCTGCGCCAAGAACAGCTGTTGCGGCTGAAAGCTCTCACCTCTGCAGCCGATTTGCGGGTTCCAAGCGCTAGAGGCAACGATCAAGCGGCTGCAGCAACGATCCCGAAAGTGACAGGCAAATCAAGCGGCTGCAGTGGCGATCCCAAAAGCGACAGGCAAATCAAGCGGCTGCAGAAGCAACTCTCGATGGTCAAGGCAAGTGCAGCGCAGTCGTGCATCCATGGACTGTAGAGGCGTGGCTAGCGCAGCTTCCAGCGGTCGACTGGGCGCTCGCAGTCAGGGGTGCTCTGGTCAAAGGATGTCATCTCATTAGCAGCTCATTGCAGCTGCACCACAAAAGTCCTGCTGCCTATGAAGCTTATCGGCTGCCTGTTACAAAACCACTGAGGATTGGCTCTCCATTGGATACATCCCTGGACCTTGAAGAGGCGCATTCGCCAGTTTTTTCATCTGTTGGGCCGTGCTGAATGCTGCCTCTGAACAAAGGCAACTGGCGACCCAGTGCTTCGACAGCACGCTGCGAAAGTTTCACAAACAGATGAGCTGATTAAGATAAGAAATCTTTCTATTTTGCTACACGAATATGGAGTATATGATATAGCTCGTATTTGCTATACATAGTTGACTGGAATAATATAGCCTTCAATGCAATCTAAAGCATTCACAATATTGCTTTGAATTGTAGAAAGTATAATTATAAATTTATTTTTGCAAATACAATCAATACAATTGCTGCATTGCATTCATTGTTTTTTATTTAAAAAATTTTAATAACGCTAAAATTCTTTTACTACTACTAAGCAGAAAGTAGAGTAAACTGTCGTGTTGTGAAAATTAGCTGGAGTGGCCTATCTAGTGTTTATAGTATCTGTGGTCCTGCCTGGCACATGGGTCTTGACTGATGGTTGGCAAGCCTACAACCAAGTGGCAAATATAGTTGGTGGCCACGTAGACCACGGTGTCGTGAACCATTGACTCTATTTCGTGGACCCAAATGATGTGACTCTCCACACCAACACAATTGAGGGAACGTGGGCACATTGCAAGGCCAAATTCAGGGCCATGCATGGAACAAGCAATGCCCTCTTTGAGGGCCACATCTAGGAGTTTATGTGGCACCAACTGTTTGGAGCAAATAAGGCTTTTGGAAACATGCTTTTCTAAATTTGCCACTACTACAGTGCTCAGTGACAAGCTCTGTATCCGCCACTAGAACACAATGACGAGTTGGCAAGTTTGGCAACCAGGGAGCTAAAAACTCTGCCACAATCGTTACCAGACTCCAGATGGTATACATGTACGCCGGAATTTTCCAGCATACAGGGGGACCTAGATTACACATAGGCGTACAACTTGGCGTACAAAGGCGCCTGGCATGCCCTATTGGCATACGGCTTGGCGTATAGAGATTGCCAAGACCAGCAGGTGGGACCAAAAGTTCTGAGTCCTAACAATTAATCTACATAATTAGCATGCAAAAATGATTAAGTTTGCATTTGGCATAGTTTCCATGTACATAGTTACAGTAGCTAAATTTTAATCAGAACGAATGTCCGGCCCATTACAAAAAAAAGGCAATTAAATTTAAAAAACTGGGTTTAACCTTTCCAAGAAAGTGAAAGTAATACAAAAATAGTTAATTTTTATTTTGGCATATTTTTGTATGCAATAAAAAGTTTGTTGGCATACATTGGCATACATGAGCTACGGAAGCTATTTTCGTTCCGGCATACAGTGGTACACAATCCTGACCCTGGAATTGTTAGAATGGTCTAAAACATCAATTTTTTTGTTGTTATTGTTTTCTGGTTTTAAACTTTCAAATTTAAACGAAAAATAATTTTGCATACGAAACTGCACTTTTGCCACAATTTGGAATAGGCCATATCAAAATTGAAATCAAATTTCAAAGCTAAAATGTATTGTAGTGTTCTGCCGTAATTATGGCTACGGCTACGGCAAATTATGGCTATGACACTTTTGAAGCCATTTTTCATTATGGATTACGGTTACGGACATATTTTGAGCTTACAGTTACGGTTACGGATTACGGAGATTTTTTTAGACTTGCCGTAATTGGTAGCCATAACAAAAAAAAAGTTTTTAACTGTTTATTGTTATAAAAGAAAATTTTTATATCAACTTCAACCAGTTTTCATTTTGTTTTACTAGTTATTATTATTTTTTATATTTGTTAAGTTTCTAAACATCTACAAAACTTTTTGAAACCGAAAAACGAATTTTTTCCTGAATTTTCTCATTAGGCATATGGCATAGCATAGAATAGTGATAGCATGATAGCAGCGAGACAGAGAGAGCCAGTCAAAGCCTGCAAGAGACTAAGAATCTGGCATTCTTATTTCTTAGCCATACCCAGTGGAAAAAAATATCCGGGCGACGTCGTACGACGTCCGCCCCGAGTCGCCCCAAAATTTCTGAATAAAAATCCGGGATGCTTTAAAATAGTTTTTAAGTTCGTAGAGCGAAGACAGAATAAGTAAACATGTCATATTTTCGTAAATGCTTGTGCTTTAGGTTTTGTGTCTTACAATCCGCCCTCAAGTTCGCCCACCGGACGCTAGAAGACGCTAGTTTTGTATTCGCATAATAGGGTCTATTTTAAGCGTTTCAATTAGCAGCATTCTATGAGCACAGAAGGGCCTAACTGTGGTGCTTAAGTTTTCATTTTTGTGCAGGCATTTAATTCTTAATGTTTCACTAATTCTTAATTCATCCATGATGGACCTTGAAATTAGAAAATTTCATGACATAGTAAGGCAACACTTAAAATATACGCATTTCACTACTTTGCTGTGTGAAAAGTAGTATCGCGTGTGTCTCGACACTTACGCTTGAAGACAATAGCAATATAGTTTTACGTATAGGACTTTCTGGAATTAAAGACCTGATGGTAAAGACCGACTCTTTCTCTTTGCAAGAGAAAACGGCAGCAGTTTGTCACACGTTGACTAGACATCCGCCATAGCTATAAGACAGACATTGCATCATATTAAATATTAGTTGGGGCTGAGGTTTAGATTTCATTTACATTTCAAAGTCAGTCATTTTACTCATCCACGTTTTCATCGTTTCAGATTGCTCTCATAGACGGCTATCAGTGGCGGCTGGCGGGACTGACTATTAAGCTAATGTGACTAGACTAATCTGACTAGACTAATCTGACTAGATTAATGTGACTAGACTAATGTGACTAGACTAATCTGACTAGACTAATCTGACTAGACTAATCTGACTAGACTAATGTGACTACACTAATCTGACTAGACTAATCTGACTAGA
Source organism: Macrostomum lignano (assembly GCA_002269645.1). Lineage (NCBI taxonomy): Eukaryota > Metazoa > Platyhelminthes > Macrostomidae > Macrostomum > Macrostomum lignano. The sequence goes on along the minus strand of NIVC01000832.1, from coordinate 1,557 downwards.
CTAATGTGACTAGATTAATGTGACTAGACTAATGTGACTAGACTAATCTGACTAGACTAATCTGACTAGACTAATCTGACTAGACTAATGTAACTACACTAATCTGACTAGACTAATCTGACTAGACTAATGCGACTAGACTAATGTGACTAGATTAATCTGACTAGATTAATGTGACTAGACTAATGTGACTAGACTAATCGGACTAGACTAATCTGACTAGACTAATCTGACTAGACTAAAAGGTTAATAAGTTCGAGTGGAAATCATTTGAAATCATAAAACCAACTCAGTCGTGTAGGAAATCATTTCTAGATTGATTTTCAATTGAATCCGACTCGATAAACTCGATCACTCTGTTCTCGCTGTTCTCTCTCACTCTGTTCTCTCTCACTCTGTTCTCTCTCACTCTGTTCTCTCTCACTCTGTTCACTCTGTTCTCGCTGTTCTCTCTCACTCTGTTCTCTCTCACTCTCAGCTTAATCTGCTTTCCAGATATTCGCAGGCGGAGATTCCGGAAAATTCCTATACATTTAAATGGGGAAATCCAGGAAAATCAATCAGAAATTGCCAAGCTGTATCAATAGACTCAGATATGAGATTGTACACATCATTAGAGTGTGCCAGTCGGTGTCACCCGCAGAAAGAATCGTGTGTCTAGCTTAATCTGCTTTCCATATATCCGCAGGCGGAGATTCCGAAAAATTCCTATACATTTAAATGGGGAAATCCAGGAAAATCAATCAGAAATTGCCAAGCTGTATCAATAGACTCAGATATGAGATTGTACACATCATTAGAGTGTGCCAGTCGGTGTCACCCGCAGAAAGAATCGTGTGTCTAGCTCAATCTGCTTTCCAGATATTCGCAGGCGGAGATTCCGGAAAATTCCTATACATTTAAATGGGGAAATCCGGAAAATCAATCAGAAATTGCCAAGCTGTATCAATAGACTCAGATATGAGATTGTACACATCATTAGAGTGTGCCAGTCGGTGTCACCCGCAGAAAGAATCGTGTGTCTAGCTCAATCTGCTTTCCAGATATTCGCAGGCGGAGATTCCGGAAAATTCCTATACATTTAAATGGGGAAATCCAGGAAAATCAATCAGAAATTGCCAAGCTGTATCAATAGACTCAGATATGAGATTGTACACATCATTAGAGTGTGCCAGTCGGTGTCACCCGCAGAAAGAATCGTGTGTCTAGCTTAATCTGCTTTCCAGATATTCGTATTTCAAAGGCGGCGTTTTTATTAATTTGTTTATTTTTATTTATTTACAATTTCGCGCTGCAGGCGCTGATTTGTTGCCCTGCAGCAAATGCATGTGTGCAAAGCAGTAAAAACCAAAAGTAAGAGTAAAAAAATAAGCCAAAAAAGTGCAAAATGTGGATGGCCAGATACCATTGCTGCTTCCCACTTAAAAAAGTGGGGGAAGCCATGCCTTACTGTCCTCGCCCCGTTTCTTCACCTAAAGTTTGGATTTAATTATAATTTTAATTTTAATTTTAATTTTAATTTTAGATTTAATTTTTAGTATATTTTCATTGACAACT